>JAPQVY010000023.1:20081859-20349359 GCA_028535165.1 Quercus tomentella
AACAATAGCATCATGTATGACTGATACTCGTCCATCAATAGCAAGACCATTCAATCTCATGATGGTCGTCTAAGACTAACACAAGGGCATGGACGACCAAAAGATACTAACGAATTCTACAAGAAAGCTTCTCATAAAACTCCATGGAATCAGGCCATGATGCACTACTGCTAAAACGTGGAAAAGAATCGCCCATGACCCACTCCATGTTTCCCATTTCCTCTATTAACCACCCATATCACCCATGATTATGGTGGATCCTTTCCTTGTTCCAGAACCTTCTGGTGGTGTTTTGCAAACTCTTGAGACGAACAAAAGAAGTTAGTTCATTTGACTTCTTCTCCAGATTTCTTTTTTATGTACACATAGTACTTTCTTTATGTAGGGATGACTACTAGGTTTAACAAAGCTAGGTATGTAAAGCTTAAGCAAAAGGAGAGTGAAGAAACCCAACCTGGATGGAGTCTTCAAAACAAGAGGAGTCGTTTGAAAAAGGGTGGTGGTGGTGACTTGGAAAAATCTTTTTTTCCTTCTGCTGTCAAAAAAGCTCTCCAGATTTCTTTTTTACATGCACGTAGTGCTTTCTTTTTGATGTATTTCTTTATGTAGGGATGACTACTAGGTTTAACAAAGCTAGGTATGCAGAGCTTAAGCAAAAGGAGAGTGAAAAAACCCAACCTGGATGGAGTCTTCAAAACAAGAGGTGTCATTTGAAAAAGGGTGGTGGTGGTGACTTAGAGAAATATTTTGTTCCTTCTGCTGTCAAAAAAGCTCCTTAGATTCCTTTGTCTTCCCCAACAGTTTCAATTAAAGAACTGACTCCTCCATTTCGATCTCTCAAAGGTCATGACAAGGGAAAGCTTGTTTCTAACTTTTGGGATGACCTTGGTTTGGCTATAGCTAAGGCCCAAGACGTGATTTCGACGGACGAATTAAAACATTTCTCATCCATTGAATCGCCTGACTTAGTCGCCCAACATCTTCACAAGAATGTTCAGGTTTGCCTTCTAAAACAACTTCTCTCGTCTTCATTGCCCCTTTTGATCTTTCTAACTTTCTCTGTTCCAGATTCTAGCAAAGTCTATGTTCATGACCGCCAATTATTTGGAAATGGAAGAGAAATTAGCTTCAGCGCAAGCTAAGGTCAAGAAGCTTTCTACTGAGAACACTTCCTTGAATGAAAGCATGAAGAAAATAGCTGCTGATAGTATTGAGGTCAGTAAGCAATTGAAGACGGTCTAGGCTGATCTGGTAATAGAGAAAACTTTAAATGCTCAGAAGGGCGATCATTTGGCTAAGGCAAAGAAAGAAGTTAAAGATGATGTGAAGAACTCTAAGGTGTCAGATGAATACTCTGACAAGTTGATGATGGAGTATGCTGATGGTTAGGGCTGTCCATGGGTCGGTTCGGGCCGGGTTTGTGCCCAACCCGGAACCGACCCACCGAAATCGGGTGAATGGCTTAACAACCCGCCCCCGACCGTCGACGACCTCAGGTTGAGTCGGATCGGTCTCCGGTGGACAACGGTCAAGTTGGTCGGCCTCGGTCTGAGTTTGAATCACTGGATCTTCACTAGATCAAGCTCAAAATCACCACATCAAGCCCAGATTTGAGCGAAAATCACCGGATCTAAACAAAAATCAAAGAAAAACCACAACATCAAGCTTAGATTTGAGCGAAAATCACCGAATCTAAGCAAAAACCCCCCCATATCAAGTTCAGATTTGAGCAAAAATTTCTTCTCATCGCCAAATCTAAGAAAAATCGAAGCAAAAGCATGCGTAAATCCGAGCAAAATCTTCATCTCACCGCCAGATCTAAGCAAGAAAACCTAAATCTTCACCAGATCTAACCAAAAACTACCAAACCTTCACCGGAATACTGATGAATCTGAACGGATCTAGGAACTCCGGCCTCCTTTCATGGGTTTCGTTGGTCGAATAGGGTATATCGGGTTTTGAAGAAGAAAACCCGCCATCCGACCCGCCTAAGTCGGTTTTTGGTGGTGGAGACCCATCTTCGATCGTCACTGGTGTCGGGTCAGCCGGTTTTCGGGTCGGCCCGGGCAGTTAGGTGGGTGGGTCGGTTCCCGGGTTCCGGTGGACACCCCTATTGATGGTTTTGAGCTTCTTCAGAAATATCTTGTCAAACGTTATCCTGACTTGAAATTTTCTTTGTTGGACATTGAGGAGGCTGAGAAGGAAATGCTGACTTCGGAAGTTGGACTGGCGAATGCCACTATAATGGACACTGAAGTAGGTGCTAAAGGTGGAGAGGGTGATGTTGGAAGTACCATCCCTGCTAGTGGTGATGCTACTGTAGTGTAGGCATGTATTTTTATCTTTCTAGGCTCACTTGTTTTTGAGCAAAGACAAAAACTTCTTTCTCTTTGGGCATGAGACAATATTCTATTTTCTTTTGGGCCTATGTGTTTTAGGCATGAGACAATAGTCTATTTTCTTCTGGGCCCGTATGTTTTGGGCATAAGACAATATTGTTGGCTTTCTTTGTTTCTAATACTTTGTTGTCATTAGATGTTCTCTACTTTTTGCTTGAACCTTGTGAATTTGTGATAATATATCTGCTTTGTCTGCAATTGCTATGTCTATGAAACTATATGTTGTAAGAAGTTTTGTGTTAGACTATTAAATATATTCATTAGACGATAGAAATACCTTTGTTAAAAATTATGTGTTGGATGATGACAATACTTTGCAATTGCTACATGTGGCAAGGCAATTCATCTTTTGTTTGTAATTTGTCTTACACGCGCAAATGCTGCGTGTCGCTGGGCGATTCTTCTTACGAGTGCTGCATGTCGCTGGGCAACTCGTCTTTTGGTGCGAAAGCTGCGCATAGCAATCAATTCATTTTTCATCTACGAGTGCTGCGTGTCGCTGGGCAACTCGTCTTTTTGGGCGAATGCTGCGTGTCGCTGGGCAATTCGTCTTACATATGCGAGTGCTGTGTGTCACTAGGCAACTCGTCTCTTATCTTCATAACTTTTTTATGCTTTTTAGAACAGACAAATCCATTTTGGAAGAGAAATTTTAGGATCTTTTTTTCAAGGTCTCTTGTTTAGGAAGGACCTTTATTCTTGAATGAAATACAAAAAAGGGGAAGTAAAACTTGAAGCTGGAAAAAAAAAAACAAGAAAATGCTTACTGATAGTATTTCTTCAGATGTTCAACATTCCGTGGACGAGGCAGATCTGTCCCATCCATGCTTGTTAGACATTAACTTCCTTCTCGTGTGTAGCTTTTGACTTTGTAGGGTCCCTCCCAGTTTGGGCCTAACTTTCCTTGTGTTGTCTTTGGTGGCTTGGGAGACTTTTCTTAGGACCAAGTCGCCTTCTTCAAATCTTCTGGCTTTTACCCTGCTGTTGTAATATCTTGAAACTCGGTTATGGTACCTGGCCATTCTTGTACGGGTTCTTTCCCTCAATTCATTGAGCAGATCAAGATTGACTTTCAGTTCTTCGTCATTCTTTGATTCATCGAACATTGTGGCTCTGAAGCTAGTGAGTCCAATTTCCACTGGTATAACTGCTTCGGTCCAAAATGTCAAGTTAAAAGGAGTCTCACTTGTTGGAGTTCTGGCTATTGTTCTATACGCCCATAAAACACTGGGTAGTTCATCTACCTAAGCTTTGCCCCCTCAAGCCAAGCTTTGATTATCTTGAGCAAAGTACGGTTTGTCACTTCTACCTACCCATTGGACTGGAGGTGTCTTGGTGACGAGTAGTGGTTCTTGATCCCTAGGTCACTGTTGTGGGTAGCTATTCGTCCATTTAGACACTGGACTTCCTTCATATTTTTTAGGGGCGACATTTCAATTATCGCCCTTATTTTGTTCGAATTCGCTTCGATACCTCTCAGTGATACCATAAGGCCGAGAAATTTTCCAGATTGTACAGCAAAAACACACATGGACAGATTTAGCTTCATGTTGTATTTGCGAAGAGTACCAAAAGTTTCTTCTAGATCTGTTAAATGGTTCACTGCTTGCTGGTTTTGGTATGTAACCCTTGTATTTTTTAGTTCGAAGGGTATCACCTTGTAGCAATAGAATCCCTAACTGAAAACTCGTCATTTCTGTTGGACTAGTTTATGCATTGGATCCATCGACAAATGATGTACTATCACTTCTTTGTCAATGCCAGGCATATCTTCGTGGGTCCAGGCAAAGTATTCTTGGTTATCCCCTACGAACTTTGTCACCTTCGACTTCATCTCTGGTTCCAATCCGGCCCCTATCTTTGTAGTTTTGGTCCAATTTGCTTCGTCCAACTGTATTTCTTCCAATTCTTCTTCATGGTTCTTTTCTAGCTTTGCTTCTTCAACTATCCAAGTATGGTTGTCTTCAACAGCTAACACTGCTTGGTAACATTCTCAAGCTAAAACCTGATCTCCTCAGACCTCATCAACTCTATTGTCTGTAGGAAACTTCATCTTCAAGTAATAGGTGGAGGTTGATCTTTGAATTTGTTTAGTGCTGGTTGTCCAATGATCACATTGTAGGACGAAGGACAATCCACGACAAGGAAGTCGATGTCCTTTTTCATTTGATTTGTGAATGTTCCTATAATCACAGTTAGCGTAATGATTCCCTTCGGGTATACCTTCTCTCTAGAGAAACTTACCAAGGGTGAATGAAATGGACGAAGCCTCTCTTGTTCGATCTTCATTAGTTGGAAAGTAGATGAATACATTATGTCTGCTAAACTACCATTGTCAATCAGGACCCGGCGAATATTGAAATTTTCAATTTTCAACATGATCATTAAAGGATTGTCATGTGGATGTTTTACCCCCCATGAATCTTGTGCTGAGAAGGTAACATCTAGTTCGTCTGACCTAGCATGCTTCATCCAAACAGGCTCTGTGTGTATCTTGTTCATCTGCCTTGCGTATACTCTTCTGAGCGATTTGGACGATCCTTCAACCACTAATCCCCCTGCTATAGTTCGAATTTCTCCTGCTATTGTTTGTTGCTTCTCTTTTTCTTGTGCTTGTAGGGGACTTCTGTCTTCATCTTGAGATCGGCTCCCACCTTCATCTCTTCGGGACCTATAATGTTGATCACTTTGCCCCACAAATCCCTTTAGCTTTCCCTGTTGAATCAAGTTTTCGATCTGATCTTTTAAGTCATGGCAATCATCCATATCGTGCCCATGATCCTTGTGGAAGCGGCAATACTTACCCTTGTTTCTCCTCTTCGAATGACTTCTTATTGGCTTGGGCCACTTCAAAGCAGGGTCATTCTTTACCTGCATTAAAATTTTGCTAGGAAGCATTACCAGCGGGGTGAAATTTGGGAAGCGTCCTTCTCTATCCTTTGGCAGACTTCGTGCAAGTTTGCCCTCTTCTCTCCGACTAGAATGGTCTTCACCTTCCTTGTCCTTTCTTGGCCTTTTTGTGATCCCTTTAGAAGCCAAGATGTCCTCCGCCTTCATGTATTTTTGTGCCTTGAACAATAGGTCAGCCATGGTCGCCAGCGGGTTCTTAGTTATTGAAAATAAGAAGTCTTCAGATCTCAATCCTGCTTGAAAAGCCGTAAGCAACATCTGGTCTTCTGCCTCATCTACTTGCAAGACTTCCTTATTAAATCTTGTCACATACATTCTCAAGGATTCTTCTGCTTCCTGTTTCACACTTAATAAATGTGAAGTGGGTTGTCTGTACCTTTGTCCACCGATGAAATGGCAGACGAAGACACCTCCTGATTCGTCAAAACTCCCGATTGTTGAAGGAGGGATTTTGCTGAATTAACTCTGGTTGGTCCCTTCAAAGTAGTTGGGAACGCTCTGCACATAATCTCATCTGGGGTTTTTTGCAAGTTCATTAGGCTTTTGAAGGACTTAATGTGGTCAAGTGGGTCCTTTAATCCGTCGAATGAATCGAGCTGGGGGAGCTTGAACTTTTGCGGCAACGATAGGTCAAAAACAACTACAGTGAATGGCGATGCAGTCTGTTTAATCATTCCATCCAGGTTCCTTTCTCATTTTCCCTTCACCGCGTTATTTAATTTGTCCATACGTTTTTTTCATGTTTTAGAACTCGTCTTCCATCCTACTTAGAAGCCCGGTCCTATCGAAATTGTCTCTCTCTCAATTGTCCCCTTCATCATTACTTCGCTGGTCCCTATCCTCTGCTCTGGGTGGGACTCTCTGCCTCAACTCCTCATTCTGCCTAGTTAATTCTTCCACAGTCGCAACAAGGGCTTGGAGCTGCTGTTCCATTTGGTTTGAAGTATTGGCATCCATTGGAAAGACGAAAACTTTCGCAGCAGGTTAGAGCACTGGTTGTGTCTTCCCCACAGACAGCGCCAAACTGATGATGTCTGAAATCGTCAGTATGTTGTTCGTCCAACGGAGCCAATGTCTTCTTGTGTGCCTGCAAAATAAAAGAAAGGTTTTGGTGGAGAAATCACTAGTGGGGTGTTTTCTTAAAACCCTTCGATGATAAAGTCAGAAATGGCAGTAGATAATCGAGCAATCAGAGCTTCTTTCGGGTTTACTAAGTATATTTTGTACATACCTTGCTTCTCTTTGTGTCATTCCTTTTATAAGGGTTGAGCCTGTATAACCTGCCTTCATTACGCTATTGATTGGGCTTTATTTCCTTTATAACGTTTCAGGCTATTGAATCTAGCCATCTTTAATAGTCATTGGTTACAGAACCTGCTGGAGGTTATGTTAGTTACTGGTGCATTAATGTCCATTTAATATTGCTTGGACGAATTATTTTTTGATTCATCACTAGGGATTGACTAATTTCTGAGGGCTTATAACAGTATAGGAACTTGTCCACAATGAGAGGATGGTTCCCATCAAAGACTTCCCTCCATAATATTTGCATGGATATAATAAGCCTCCATGCATTGGGGTTGAGCTGGTTAATGCCTATGCCTAACCTATGGAGTATTTCCCTAGCAAAGGCAGTAAGAGGCAACCTGAGCCCCCCTAGAAGATAAGCCTCGTATATGCCAACTTTAAAACGAGAATTACAACACCATTCACCACAGACGGCTAAACGAGGGTTAAGGTTGTCTGGGATCTGGTACCAACTCCTAAGGGAATTAAGTTTAGCCTCGTTCGTCTTAGAAGGAACGCCTACAGCACAACAATATAGAGTCTTCTCTTCACTTGAAGAGGTAGATGATGAGGCACTGGCAGATGTACAAGCAAATGACCCAGAGGCCATTCTCGCCCTTATCTCTTCTTGGAAAACTTCTAAGGGACTAGGAGCCCCAGACAAGTATTGCTCGTTTGAGGTGTTTCCCCCATCACTATTACTATCGCTACTACTATCACTACTACCACTAGACATACTCTCGTCATGATACTCATCCATCTCCCTCCCATAACTATTACTAGACGAAGACACAATAATTTCAAACATTTTTAAAAAGCTCTAGAGAAGAAAAACCTAAAGATGAGAAGAAGAGGATACCTGACTCTAAATGAGGATGACTAAGGACGAAAGAAAACTCTTAGATGAGGCGCCGGACGACAGAGGCCAGGAGAGAAAATATGAGAAATGTGAGAGAGTAGGAGAGGAATTCCACTATTTATAGGCGACAGACCTGGGCATTGAAACGACGTGAACTAACTAGAATGTGCCATGTGGCACTCTTCTTGAAGAATGAAATGACATAACAAGCAAGCCCCAAGATCACGCCACGTGTTAGCATTTGGAGCATTCAATTTCAATTTACACTCAACCAATGAAAAACCACCACGGGTCAAGCTAACGGAAGCATGGACAACACAAGGAGAAGGGGGCAACTGATGGGGATCAATCTAAGGTCAACATGTCCATAGTGGTCGTCCAAATAGTCAAACCACATCTATAATAATAGCATCAGATAACCTTAAGGGAGAAGCCCAACAATAGCATCATGTATGACTGATACTCGTCCATCAGTAGCAAGACCAATCAATCTCATGATGGTCGTCCAGGACTAACTCAAGGGCATGGACGACCAAAATATACTTAACGAATTCTACAAGAAAGCTTCTCATAAAACTCCATGGAATCAAGCCATGATGCACTACTACTAAAACATGGAGAGAATTCCCAATGATCCGCTCCACGTTTCCCATTTCCTCTATTAACCACCCATATCACCCATGATTGTGGTGGATCCGAACAATTAGACCCACTTCTAACTCTCTATAAAAGGAACAAGTCCTATTCACCCAATGTAAGTCTCACCATTCACTATTTTTCCCTTCCTTGTGTTCTAGAGAGAAAACTGACTTAACCGTCAGAGAGTTTTTGGTCGGGTTACACCGGTCACCCTTAACAGTTCTTTCTTTCTTTACAAGATCTACAGCCATTACCAAAGTCTGAAGCATTCCAGCCTACTGATTTTTGTGCATCATCAACAACCATTCATCAACAACAACAAAAAAAAGAAAAAAAAAGAAAAAGAAAAGAAAAAGAAAAGAAAAGAAAAGAAAAGAAAATGTCAATGACAACCTTGAAAAGACAAAGACAAATTCCATTCCTCTCTTTCTCTCTCTCTCGTAGGCCTGTTCAGGATCCAACTGGCATCGATGCAACCGGCCAGTACCAAATCAATCCAACTGCTATAGAGCTCCACCGTAGGTGTTAGGCGCGGTGGTCGGAGGAGATTTAGGCATACTGACAACAGCCGGTGTGGCAATCGGCAACTATTTTACACTCCGACAAGAAACCGCACCGCACCGAGTATGTATATATGCCATAATTTAACATATGTATGATCTATTGTGTTTTAGTAGAAAGATTGCAATAGAGGTGTTCAAAAAAAAAAAAAAAAATTTGCAAGAGAGTTGGTTTGAGAGAGGCAAGGAAGAAGGAAATACAACACTAGAGAAAGTAAGAAACTGGAGATGTATAATTGGGTTAAGAACGTTAGGGGTTTTTTTTTTTAATTTTATTTTATATAATCTTAATTTGATACCAAAACGATGCCATTTTGAGCCTGACATTAATTTTAATATCAATTCCAAAACTACGTCGTTTTGGTATTAGCTTAAAAAAAAAAAAAAAAAAAAATCAATACTACAGCGTTTCAATTTTAAACCCTAAAATTATTAGATTCCCACCTCTCTCACTCTCTCATCAATCGCCCAGCCTCTACCTCTCCCATAAACGTCTCCTCCTCGCCTTTCTATTTTTGTCTCCTCACTTTCTGCCTCTGCTGCTGCTGCTTGCTGCCATCGTATTATGCCGCTTGATGCCACAATTCTTGAAGTTTCACTTTTTCCTCTCTCCTTTTTGCTATTCCCAGGAAGCTTTATAGATGATTTTGAATTTGATGCTTCTCCTTACAATGCTTTCATTGAGGTTTGTTTATGTATTTTATTTTCAATAGTTTTGATTTATCTTTTATGGAATCAGTTTAGTTTTTTTTTATATTTTAAATGGGTTTTTTGTGATTTGAAATTGAATATTTTTGAGAGAAAGATTGTGAATTTGTTTGTATTCGTGTGTTTTCCTTTGTTTCCTTTTCTTTTTTATGGAATATTTGGGTTTTTGAATGATTATGATGGGGTCTGGGTTGTTAACTGTGTTGTGTTTGATTCCTTAGAAAATGGAGGAATTAACTGAACTAACCGCACCGAACCGATATGGTTGCATCGTCATAAATGAAGTGCGGTCAAGCATGAGATGAAACTACACCCTATAGGTGTGGTGCAAAAAAACCCTCCAATAATTGGTTGCACCACACCGTGTACAGACCTATCTCTTTGTGTATATGTTCTTCACTTGCTGGACATCATTTCAGATTTTTTTGCAAAATAACACCATTTTTCAAATAATTTCGTTAGTTAGCAACGTTTTCAAACTATTTAGGAAACTAACATCTCGAGTCTTTTGACTCAAGATGATTGTAGCAATTCGAGCCTAAAAGACTCGAGTTCAATTAAAATTCACGGAACTTGAGCCTATAAGACTTGAGTTCCTTCTTCTTCTTCTTCTTCTTTTCTTTTTTTTTTCTTGCCTCTATCGTCCCACTTTCCTTTTCCAGGCCCTCCAAAACCCAAGACAGTTCTCCATAAGGATTTTTTTTTTCTTTGGCTCTAGTTGCAAGCCTCTATGCTAGTCGGGATGTACAAGTAAAGCCATGAGTAAATGATATTTATTATAGAAGAATGTGGCCAATTCGTAAATTAATGGGGACCATTTGCACATAGTTTCTTTAATCTCACTCTCCACCACTAAATCCTGAAGCCCCAACTCCAATGCAAATTGCATTGCACTGCATAATCCTAGAGCTTGTACTTCAACCTGATCATTTCCTGCATCTATTCTTGCACACATAGCCCAAATACAATGACACCCACTATCACGATCTCGGCAACGGAGCAAAAACCCAAACCCAAAAATCACGATCTCAACAACGGAACGGCTTGGGTTTGTTGATCTTGGCACCAAAGGTCTGTTTTCTAGGTTGGTTTGTCTTCGGTGGTGGTCAGTTGTTTTCTAGGTTGGTTTGTCTTCGATGGAATGTTTTCTGGATTGGTTCATTTGGGTTTTGGGTTTGAGGGAACTCGAGTCTTACAGACTCAAGTTTTACATGTAACTTGATTCTTTAAGACTTGAGTTGTTACGTTGAACTCATATCTAACAAACTCAAGATGCTAGTTTCCTAAATAGTTTGAAAATATTGCTAATTAACGAAATTGTTAACTAAATGGTGTTATTTTGCAAAAAAATCTCATTATTTCTACGGAAAAATGAGCTAAATAGTATAATTTTAGGAAAAATTTGCTAAATAGTACCTTACCAAACTTATTTATTTATGTAATATGTTTTTTTTACAAACTTGAGTTTCAAAATATATACTGCATAACTAAATAAGATTGACCTGGTTTTTTTTTTTTTATAAATATTTCAAAAAATTATGCGTGTTTATAAAAAAAAAAAAAAAAGCTCTCATTTCTACTCTTCTGGATGAACCCTTTCACAACTAAATAACATTTAAAACAAAAGCTGCAAATTGCTCTTTTGTAATCATTAATTTTCTGACCTGGAATTCTAGACTGCCCCATATATACGCTGTGTTATAAAGGCATACCTGGACAGCAATAAAAATTTAAAAAAACCAATATTGAAAATAAAATAAATTAGTACAAGACTACAAATGAGAAATTGACCCTATGGTTTGTCGCATACCCCATTAATACTCATTATCTCTATTGTCTCTTTCCCATCACATATCAAAAAAGTAACCGTAGCATCCATACTCCTGCATTTCACCCACACACATCAACAAATCCAAACCATCCATTCCACGGGACCCACTTTCAATCACAGCATAACACAAACAAAACAAACAATCAAACATACGAGTACAACATCTCGATTTTGATTCCCCAGAGCCCCAATAGCCCTAGGTCATAATTTTTAATTGATGTGACATAGTCAATTAATCATATATATATATATATATATACCTATGAAATCCATGAAGAATTTTTTAAAAATAATAATAATAGCCTTTTAGATATCTGTAAAAAAATTTAAGACTTTCTTTATTTTTTCTGTGTGTTAAAAAATACTTAGCATTCTTAAAAAAAAAAACAGTGGGTTAATCCTACATTGAAAAATGAGTGTGAGTTAAAGAGGCTTAAATCTTGTGCTGTGTATTCAAGAATTAGATCATTTTAGATATACATCACTATAAGTTTCTTTTAAAATTTTCTCCCCTCTCATTGTATGTATTAAAAAATACTTAGGGTCCGTTTGGATACAGCTGAAAACTGAAAACTGAAACTGAAAACTGAAAAACACTGTAGCGAAATAATTTTTAAATGTGTAAATAGTACCGTGGGACCCATTTGTAATAAAAAAGTTGCTGAAAAGTGAAATTTGTGGGTCCATAAACAGTACACGATGTGCACTGATTGGTCCAAAAAGTTTGAAAAGTCAAAGTTTGCGGCTACTGTTCATTGAACAGTGCATGAACAGTAGCCGCAATCTGAAAAAACGCGTGGAAAAAAAAAAAAAAAAAAAAAGCAAACAAAACGCAGACGCAGACGTATCCGCCCAATCCAAACGCAACCTTAGTATCCTTAGAAAAAGAAATAATAATAATGACTATGAGAAGAAACCGGATCAGATCATGGGTGGGTTGAAATGAAAATATGAAAAATAACAAAATATCTTTTATTTAACTTATTTTGTTATGTTTTAATAGTAATGAGATAAAGATAAGAGACAAATCAAAGGGATGAGAGTGAAAATGCCCATAGAAATATACCACTATTTTAGTTTGGAATGGTAATAAAATGTGTAATAAAAAAATAAATTCTAAATATAATATATACATATAAGTTTAAATTGAAAATATAAATAATTTAAATAAAATATTTTCTCACTACAAACATATATGGGTGGATTAAATATATATTGTAATAATTGTTGATTAGCAAGAAAAATGTACGGTTCTTTGAAAATGTATAATTTTGAGACTTCCGATGATTGTTCAATGGATACAAATTATGACCCAAATCTTGCAAATATTTTGATCCCAACAAATGATGATGTTATAGCCTCAATCTGATTAATTCTTAACCAATTAGTATTTGCAATTTGTGACAATCGTTCTTTATATATATATATACAGTCTGATGAGGTGGAAAAATCAATCTTAACCAATTTAAGAAAAGTCTATTTAGGATAGAGTGAAATAGAATATGGATCAAATGGGATATTTTTAGTCTAATTTTTTACGGAATTTTGATAATTCAATAATTTTTACAATAAGTGACTTGCAAGACAAATAAATAATATCACTTATCTTAAACTGTAAAAAAAAAATAAAAAATAAAAAATAAATAAAAAATAAAATGTTGCAAGAAGAGAAGCAGTAAAAGACAATGCTACTCCTGCGCCGCACGTGACATTTCCCCCTCAGCACCAACAAAAGTACGAACAAAAGAACTAAAAAAGAAAAAGAAAAAAAGAAGGTAGATACATACATACACATAGACACACAGTCACACTCTTTGTCTTTGTTTATTTCTGAACCTATCTCAGGCTCGGTTTCTTCGGTACTGTAATCACCACACCACCGAACTCCGACGACAGAGATTTTGACGTTCATGATGATGAAGATGAACGCGGCGGCGAACGGCATCGTTTTCGAGGCGGAAGATACTCGCTTCGGTACGCCATGGTGGTTCGTCTACGCCGGAATTTCTTGCGTTCTGGTCCTCTTCGCAGGTATCATGTCGGGCCTCACTTTGGGTCTCATGTCATTGGGCCTCGTCGACCTCGAAATCCTCCAACGTAGTGGCACTATTACCGAGAAAAAACAGGCTGGTCTGTCCCTACCTACAACCCCTCTCTAACCAAAAAAAAAAAACACTTCCTTTGAGCTTCATATAAATTTTATACTGTATTTGTATTTATTGATTTGTTTATAGCATGGATTAAGATTCTTTAGAGTACTCAGCTTATGCCTATGTGAGAAATGAGTATAATTGAATATTGGCATCTGTATATTAAAATGGTGTTGATTAGTATTTCAACTGTTTAAATAGATAGTATATGCTAAAATAGTGCTGGGTAAATTTTTGTTTGGGGGATATGGTAAGGTGTCTAAAGCTCTTAGGATTTTAATGTTATTGAGTTCTTAGAGTTATATCAGTATATTTTGAAATGAGTGATTTTTTAATGTTATTGATGAATTAAACAAATGTTGATTATCACAATTTTGGTATTTGTTTAAATTATTAATATTACAACAACAACAATAGCCCATTGTTAGTGCCAAATTTTTTGGATTGGTTATGGATTCTATAAGAACTTGTTAGGGTCTAATTAGGGTTGGCCGCCGGTATTATTTTCTCCATTCTATTCTATTCAAAGTCATAGTCTATATTGACGCTGATGATGTTGGCAAATAGGATTTTGAGATGAATAGATGTTTAGACATTGTCATAAATTTAAAGGGTTATTCTATGACACCTTTTGGGAGTGGTACACACTATGATCATAATTTTTAATCTCAAGTTTTAAAATTTAAATTTTTTATTTATGTTTGTGGAAGAATGGTGGAGATTAAAACACTTGAAAATATATTGTAGATTCAAATAACACAGAGGTGCCATAGAATTGTTCAAATTTAAATAGATACTGAAGTTGTGTTGGTCAATATTTGTTTAAATGATGATGACATGGATGGATGGATGGATAGGATAAAATATTAAGAACTTCAGATGATTGTTGTCCTGATAACATAGTATATATTTGGTTTTTTTGCTAATTTTTTTATATGGGGTTGCTGACATGTATGCAGCGGTTATTTTACCGGTGGTGCAAAAGCAGCACCAGTTGCTGGTTACTTTGCTGCTGGGTAATGCTTGTGCTATGGAGGTAATTTAAAAGTTCCTTGCTAGAGGTTAGATATATTTGGTGGGTGACAGAGTTTAACCAGTTATAAAAGTCAAAACTAGGAAGGAAATGTGTTTAGTTTGTAATAAATGTGGTACTTTGGTTGTTGGGTCATTGGTAAGAGTGTAAGTGGAGTGATAAAAAATGGAATTGAGTTACATTTAATGGATATCATCTACTTCTCCTATTAAAATCTTTGTAAAGGAAAAAAAAAACCCAAAAATGGTAGTTGAATTAACTAACTGACAAACAAGTGTGGAATACAATTCAATAGGCTTTTGGTGTCAGTGAAAGTCGGAAAATTATTAAGTACCACAAGAGTACAGCTGATGAAGTACTCCAAACCAATAAATGCAAACCATGTAATATAAAAATGTACTTTTTTCACATTTTATGTCATGTTTTGTATTGGTTAACTTGTTTTTATTGGTGTGGAATACCACGTCGGCTATACTTTAGGAGTACCTAATAATTACTTATCGAGACGGTTTCTCTAAATAAGATTCCAAAAGTTTCTTAATAGCTTGGGGAACTTTTTATATACATATGTTCATTCTGACGTGTGTAAGTATCATTTACCATGTTTGGAAATATTGGACTTGTCTAGGTTTGAACTCATATGTAATAACCATGAAGGTTTTGCGTGTAATTGACTATTGTTGATGTTTTGCATGTAAAAATTGTTTAAATGGTTTGTGCCTTGTGCTTGGTTTTGATTTTGCAGGCCCTTCCTATATATCTGGATAAAATTTTTCATCCCTTTGTTGCCGTTTTGCTGTCTGTAACTTTTGTTCTGGCTTTTGGAGAGGTAACGGTGTATTTCTAATTAATTGGTGATGCTTCAAGTTGCAAATACTATAGCCTCAACTGGCAGTGGCTTATAACTTACCATATTGGGTCAGATTATTCCACAAGCCATATGCTCAAGATATGGACTCGCAGTTGGTGCAAACTTAGTGTGGCTTGTGCGTATTCTGATGATCATCTGTTATCCAATTGCTTACCCAATTGGAAAGGTAATGTTTTAGAGTGAACAGATGAATTTAATTTTCTCATGAGAAACTTTTACATCATACGACTATAGATCCCTAGGGAAAGCATCTTGGGATCATTGTAATCATAATAAAGATCACCATGGTTATTTTACATACTATAATTTGCTGCATAATTGTTTTTGGTGTCCTAAGACATTTAATTTTTTTGCATTAGGAAATATATGGCTGTTTTCAGGTTATAGAGTTACAGATTATAAAATGTTTCCTGATCTGGACAACTTCTTCTTTAAAAAATAAAATATCACGATTAGGAGATGTTTCACTTCTAGATATTGCTATAGCAACCTTTTGAGTTGAATAATGAATTCATTGCCTGTTTTCTCAACAACTCAATCATGTTTGGTCATTTGTGAATAAGTTTGTAGTTGGTGGATTTCAGGATGATGTTGAGATCCAAGCAAGTAGAAGTTTGCAGGTGGAATTATGCTTTATAGACCAAAAGGGGCTATTGTGAACTTGAACTTATTATGTTTTTTGCTGTGCTACATGAGTTTTTGGTGAGCCATTAGAGATGTGGGAACCATCAATGGTAATGCCTTGTCAAGTGGATGGAATCAAAGATAGCCCTCACGATTATGCTTCTCTTCTTACAACAGTCTGAGGTCATTTAACTTGAGAAGATGTCAAAAAATAGGGCAGCTGCTCTGATGTATATGTATTTAGACATCATTAAGCAGTTAATGGATGGCATTTAGTGGAAATAAAGTCTGAGATAATCATTGGTCTTGCCTAGAAGGATGCATATGTGGCAAAGAACTAAAACTGAAATATGATTTGGACTTGTTCATTTTAAAATTTTTATCAAATGTAAAAACATGAGCATATGAAAGTCCACAAGGAAGCTTAAATTAAGGGTTACAGATGTTAATTGATATTTACAACATTGCATGCTTATGGTTGGACCAATTCAGGGGTAAGGCCACCAGACCATGACATGTGAATGCTTTTTTTGTTTGTAGACACAAAAAGCATTCAGGTTTTATGGTCCCCCTTTGCCCGGGAAGAGAGGAGGGGGAGGGGGGGGGGGGGGGGGGTGATGCATGGCCACCTTTACTTGGTGGAATTGTTTTCATACTTTTCCAACTAGGTGGTGCTTGAGATTGGCTAGTTTCATAATTGACTTAAAACTTTTATTTCACCAATTGCTCTGAATTTTTGAGCATATATTAAAGTTCTAAGTGGTTTCAGGTTCTGGATGCCGTACTTGGACATAATGATGCGCTGTTTAGACGAGCTCAGTTGAAAGCCCTTGTCTCTATCCATGGCCAGGAGGTAACCTGCTCATATTGGAAGTCTCTATTTTTTGGTATTAATATTCCTTATTGGACAAGAAGTGCTAAGATGATTCAACTAACATACAGGAAAACATGATATAACCAGCTCATAAGTTTGTATGCAAATTTTGTGAAGCAGTGCAGAAATTGCTACAACTAGGATTTTAATTCTCTTGGTATTTGTCTTGACTTTCTGTTTCTTAATTTTAGGCTGGTAAGGGGGGTGAACTCACACATGATGAGACAACAATTATCAGTGGAGCACTGGATTTGACTGAAAAGGTAATTGTTGCTATAAAAATATATTTATTTATTAAAGACTTCAAATGTTTTCTCTACTTGTACTTGATATTTAGATGTAGCAAAAAATTCCAATAGCCATCTAATTTTCTGAAGGTGAAATATTGTGGCCTCTGACTTGGACACCTACTTTGTACAAAGACAAAACTTCATATTATCAGTCATATGGTTTTTTTTTTTTTGGTCAACACATAATCTTAGTTTTACCTGCTTAGTTGTTGGTATTTCTTCAAAATATATATTTATATATATATATATATATAATGCTCATTCTGCTCCAAAAAGGTTTTAGTCTATCGACAAGCCACACTTATATTATCATCCATATTGTTCTTTCTTGGTTAATGTGTAATCTTAGTTTTACCTGCTGAGTTATCGGTATTTCTTCAAAAAAATTCTGATGCTCCTGCTTCAGAAAAAAAAAACAAAAAATTTTGACTAAAATTCCAGGCGAGTTCCTGTTATCTAATTTGAGTTAACTTTAAAATCTTTATGTTTTTATTACTTTGCCTTTGTTTTATAAAATGATCATAATTCTGAAGTTCCTTTTGATACACAGACTGCAGAGAAGGCTATGACACCCATCGAATCAACATTTTCCTTGGATGTCAATTCGAAATTGGACTGGTCAGTTTGGCTTCAGCCTGACTTTCTCTAAACTTCCTGTTCATTTTGCTTGTGGTTATGGCAATGAGTTGGTGACAGAAGCTCTAACTTCCTTCTATTTTGCTTCTGGATGGGCATTTAATTGTTGGGAGCTATTGTTGCCCAAAGAGGAGTTGAGTGAGCTATTAATTAAGCCTATCATAATGGTCAGCATGTATAACCATGTGTACCATATTTATATTTTCTAGAATTGGAGTAGGTTGTTTAGGCAATTAGGCAATGAGGACAAGATGTGAAACATTGATAATGGGAGCTACAGTTAAGGTATAAGAACCTTGTCCCCTAGTCTGGATGACATTTCCTGGATGCTTATTTTTGCCAATGCTGCTCTTTTAAACAGAACATAAAAGAAAAAGAGATGGGCTTCTGGTTCTAGGACCATTTTTCGGTGAACAAGATGAGCATAACTCTTCTGTTCTGTTCCTTATTATTCAGGGATATTTTTTGCCTTAAATTTCAAATATATACTTATAGATCAGAAATAGACTAATAAAAGATGTTTATCAACTTTTTTAAGCAGGGAAGCAATTGGAAAAATTCTTGCACGAGGTCATAGTCGTGTCCCTGTCTATTCTGGAAATCCCAAAAACGTTATCGGTCTCTTACTGGTAATGGCATGTCCTTCATCTTTTTTTCTCCTTTTATCTCCTTCCTTTTAAAATGTGAAAATTGGATTTCCTGTTATTGGTACTGAACTGATTTTTGAATTGGATATTAAATTTGGTAAATATTTGTGGGATTAAGGTGAAAAGTCTTCTCACAGTACGAGCAGAAACAGAAACTCCAGTCAGTGCTGTTTCCATTCGGAGAATTCCTAGGTGTGGCCTTTTCTCCTCAGTATCTCTTATTTCCATTCCTCTCTGGGCAAAATATGAATTCTCATGCATTGATGTCCCAGGGTTCCATCAGACATGCCTTTGTATGATATCCTCAATGAGTTTCAGAAAGGAAGCAGTCATATGGCAGCTGTTGTGAAGGTTAAAGGAAAGAGCAAGAACCCTTGGCCCGAAGGGGAGAAATTTGAGGAAGAAAAAGTAGCTAATGCGAATTCTCAAGTAACTGTCCCCTTCCTAACCAACCGTGATGATAAATCAGAAAGTGTTGTCGTTGACATTGAGAAACCTCCAAGGCCTATTACAAACAAGCAAAATGTTCATAAAAATGGTGCTGTCACAAGCAGCTTGCTATCTTTGTCTGAGGATATTGAAGATGGGGAAGTCATTGGTATCATCACCTTGGAGGATGTTTTTGAAGAGCTTCTGCAAGTAAGCCTCTATTTCCACCATTACTTATATCTGGAGTTCTCTGTTGATTTGCCTGACCTTTGGCTGAGTAGCAGCAGTCCAGACTCACCAAAAATTGTACTTTTGAATGCTTGTACCAACCGATCCAATCTTCTAATTAAAATATAAATCCTCAAGTGGATTGGTCCAATTTGATTTTGTACACTTCAAAAGAAGTGCCCATATTATTTCAATTTGCACGGGAATTTTTTTTGGATACGTTTTAAGTGGGAGAAGGATTTGACCCATGGATATCTATGTGGGAAAGACCAAGAAATGCCTTTGATCAAAAGGCTATTTGTTAAATTTGCTCATAATTTATCCATAACTTATGGGAATCTTTTTTTTTCACCCCCCCCTTCCTAACTGCAGGAGGAAATTGTAGATGAGACAGATGTGTATGTTGATGTACATAAAAGGTATGATGTCATCTGATTTTGCTGGGTTTTAGTATTTGCAGTCAGTTATAATTCATTAAATTAATGTGAAATACGTGATGTCTTTTGCAGGATACGTGTGGCTGCTGCAGCAGCTGCAGCTGCTTCGTCTTTTACACGCCCTCCATCATATCGGAGGCTGACTGGTCAAAAGCCTGCAGTGAGTAAACCTCACTTATCTGTTAATTGTTAATTGTTCATTTTTATGACTCTTGATTTAATCACTAGCATGGGAATATAAACTAGAACCTGAAAGTAGAGGTGAGATTTGGACATAAAAAAGTAGGGCAATGAATATCCTATTTGATGTGTTCTGTCTTCATGGAACACTTTTTATTTATTAATTTTTGGATAAGATTCATGGAGCACTTATTTTTAGCCATATCTTACGTGAATTATTCTATTTGATATCTATAGCCAAGCCCAAAATTTTGAGACTAAAGCTTGGTTGTAGTTGTTGTTTGGTAATGCAACTTCGTCTGTACATATTGGCTGATAGCATGATTCTAAACTGCCTTACGAGTACAAAGGCTTGGCTCATAACCTATGTTATATGTTTAGTGCAGTGAGTTAATCTGAAACTTAAATGATTTATCAGATTACATGCTGGATATTTTTCAGGGAGGTCAAAGTAAGCAAGGACAAGCCCCGAAGAAGTTTGGGGAGGATGATTCAAATCCAATGAAGTTTTCAGAGAGTCCAAAGGAACCTCTTCTGGGAAACAAGAGATAGTTTGAGAATTTTGCTTGCAACAAACGGCCTTCGAAGTTGGAGGTTATTGTTTCTGTATTACACCAACCAATGTTGTTTGCAAATATGTATAGGTTTTGTTTTTTGGGGTGTGTGTGTTTCATGTGTGATATATGTCACATACTGAAAGTAGTTTTGTTTGTATGTGAAATTTTGGTCTAGATAAATTGGCAGGCTTTACAAGGTTACGGCAAAGGGCTGTTGTGGTAGGACAATCATCATGAAAAGAAAAAGGCTTGTTCCTTTCTACTATACTATTCAACTTATTTCCAGATGCTATCTAAATGAAACAGAACCTTTTGATTTTCTTAACATTGGGATGTAAAAGACTCTGGAAGTTTCTCTTTCAGAAATGCTACTAACCCGTGAGATAAACAAGCTTGACTTAGGACGTGCATCGTGACTCTCTCTTTCCCTTTCATGATGCATGAATAGCTTTAGTGGGTTGCTGTTTTCAAACATGTGGAAATTGAAATGTGATATCTTGTGATCAAGGAATAATTATGTCATGCATTATGGGTCCATTGTTGTGAAAGAGATTATGCATATGTTGAACAAAAGACAAGTTATAATACTATTAATGAAAGTGATTGATAGTACTCCAGGCTGCTTCTTTTCTTTTCTCTTCTTTTTTATTTTTTTATTTTTATTTTTTTATATTATTAATACTCCGGGCTGTTTTGGTTGTTCCCGGGAGCTGATGAATGTACATTTTTACTTGGAAAACACCTTGGAACTTGGAAGTTGAGACTCTTTAAGTCTTAAGCAATGAAATTTCTTTGGCAATGTCGCTTCCAAGCCACTTAGATTCATTAAGAGTTCAAACTTTCCGTCCCACTTTTCCTGTACCACTCTATGTTCTACGAATAAAAACTTGCCATGTGTCAACATATTTAATTAAATTAATAATTGTTGGCATTTCTTTATTTCAGCTGCTCAAAATAAATATTAAAAAGAAAAAAAACATCCCAGACCCAACAACAGATCCCCATTGCTATTGCCACCGATTCACCACCACCAATCCTCACCGGCGGAACTAACAAGAGGTCTTCGGCGACATCAATGCAGTTATCCTCTGCCAGCAGACCACACAACTAGCTCATTGTCTTTTTCGAATCTGTAACCCATATTCACTGCCTGCTTGTCTTCTTCAAATCCCGTACAAGTTTTAGCAAGTCAAAAGACCAAAAACCCACTAATGTTTACAATAGATCTCCACTAGAAAAATGACCAACCAACATTTTAGCCCACCCAACAAACCATAAACAGCCAAACTTCCAGAGAGACCCATTTCACTTTGTGGCCTGAATTTGCAAATCTAGATCAAAAAATAGGAGCTGAAAGCTTAAGAGCCTTGGAGATCAGACAAAAGAATAGGAATCCAAATGAATGTTGGTGGTGATGGTGGATGGCCGGCGTTGATGTCCCCGGTGATCTTTTGTTAGTGCCGCTAGCGATCTTTGGTGGTGGATGATTGGCAGTGAGATGTTTTGGGTTTTTTGTTTTTTTAATATTTATTTTGAGCAATTGAAATAAGAAATGCAAAAGAGTAAAATTTAATTAAATAAGTGGCCATGTGTTAAGTTTTAATTTGTGAAGCATAGAATGGTATAGGAAAAATGGGATAGAAGATTTGGACTCATTAATGAAAGCTTAAATTAGGATGCCTGTTCTTGGAAAATCCTTTTAAGCTTTTAAGAAATTAAAAAAGGAAAAAAAGAAAAAAGAAGTGCTACGCCCACAACATTTTCACAACAAATCATAGATATTTAGTTATTATTGGTTCAAATCTGAACCAACCACTGAGATTACTTTTTTGCTCTAACAATAACAACCAGTAACAACCTGCCACGTAGGATTTGTTGTGAAAATGTTGTGAACATAACATTTCTTTATAAAAAAGGTCCATGCTTGAAAGGGGGAGATGGGACGATTTTTTTTTGGGATGGTGAGAGAGATAGGAGGTTAACAAAAAAGAGAAGAGAAGATGGAAAGGGTTGTGGAAAATTATACTAAATCTTCTTTAAAATTTGTTTAGAGAAGATCAAATTTTATATAGTATTGAATCGCTTTATCTGGAATTGTAAAACTTAAATTTAGTTTTTAAGGTGTATTATTTAAAATGTGGTACATAAATAGAGATGAATGCTATTGTTTTCCCCTACCCCCTAAAAGATACTTTATATTATTAATTGGTAATATTTGAGTTGTTGCAATTCAATTGATAACTAATGTTATCAAGAGTATTGTAACTCAACTAGTTGACAATTAGGCACCTCATAGTATTTCAATGACATTTAGGGTTTAAATATCTCATTCTTGATGTAACTATCAAATTAAAAAAGAAAAAAGATAACTGATGTTAAATTTCTTGGTTAGATTAGTGTAAATTTGAATGCATATCCACTTGATTAAAAAGGATTTACTCTTTCTAAAAAGAAAAAGCAAAAAGGGAAGAATTAAAAAAAAAAAAAAAAAAAATGTAAAGCATGTGTGCACTTGTCCTCAGCCTATTGGGATGTCCAATTCTTTCCATGCCAAAATATCTTTTTTTTTTTTTTTTTTTTTTTTTTTGTGGTACTAAAAAAATGTTTAAGGGGGATAGTGACATTCCTTAACCGCCCTCAACAAAACCTCATTTTCATAAAGTATATGGGGGCACATCACTTCCCAAGTCTCAGTCATAAGTCTACTCTCAGTCATGGTGCCTAAATACCCATAAAGAGAATCCTAAGAAATTTGAGTCCTGTTTAGGACCCGATTCTCACAAATCATTAAAGTGATAAGTTAGAACTTATCACTAACACATACCAACTAAAATAGTCTATATCAACGATCACGAAAAAATTGTTTAAAATTTTGTGAAACTGAAATCTCCTTTTTTTTTTTTTGATATTTAGATATCGATGAGTACAAACAGCACTTATCTGGTTAAAATCTAATGATGCACTTGCACCTACTATTGCTATTTTGGTTTTTGATTGCCGAAGCTTGATCGCTTGCAACTAGACCATCTATCTCGGGCACATTTTCTGTGGAGCCAATAATTGTGCCGATTGACCGGCAAGAAGGGGTTGTAAGTAAGAAAGCAATGCAAATCTCCTTTTTTTTAACCCAAGTAATTTTTTTTAAATTTTTTTATTATTACCCCAGTAAATGTTGACTTACATTTTTATATTTTTTAAGATAGAACACTAGGAGCATTAGCATTTCATATTTTCAACCTATTTTATTTTAGAATCCCAAAAAATCATTTTATCAATTATATATATATATATATATATATATTTTTCTTTAGTAAACTTATCAATTATACATTACTATTTTACAATAAACTCAACATTCTAATTTTTATTTTACCATATTATACATTAAAATAATATAAAAATATTTCTCACTCCTCTCTGATCTCTATTTCTCTTACTCTCTCAACCACCACGACCACCACCATCATCCAGCTTCTCAGTCACACTACCCACCTCCGCTGAGCAAAATCCAGCCAAAAAATCAAAATCCAAAATCCATAGCAAAATCAAAATCCAAAATCCAAAATCAAAACCAGAAACCCACCACTGCCAGAAACCCATGCCGCCGCACCACCTGACCTGCGCCTACATCAGTCACAAACCCACTCGCCGATCTCCACCTGACCCACGCCCACTCGCCGATCTCCACCGCCAGAAACCACAAAAAAATACCCAGAAAAATACCCAGAAAAATACGTTAAAGACTGTCATGCCGATCTCGCGCTAAAATCCACCTAAATCAAGCCGATCTCGCCACCAAAAAAAAACCCAAAAATCAGCGAGTTGAGAACGGCGATCACACCGATCCACCTAAAGATTATCACGCCAATCTCGGACCATGCTTTGGCCAACAGCGAGTTAGAGAGCGAGAGAGTGTAGATGAGAAAACGATGAAGAAAGAGAGAGTTGAGAAAGATAGAGAGCATCTCAGCCCAGAGAAAGAGAAGCAGAGGAGAGAGAGAATAAAAATGATTAAAAAAGAAATACAACAGTGCTACAGTGTCATCCTCCATTTAGGATGGTACTGTAGCAATGTTGTAAAATTTTTTACAATTGTCATCGTTTAGCAGTTCGGATGGAGCATCATTTTAAAGGGTGTATGATAAATCAAACTTACATCTCCCAATTGTCATCATTTACTAATCACATCCTGCAAGTTGTGATAATGACAAAAAGCGCAGAAGAAAAAGCCTCGAAATAAAGTAAGAAAAAGAAACGACTATGAAGCTTCCAAGTCATCTCTCTCTGACCCCACCCATAAAGTACTATGATGTATGAAACCCCACCCTGCAATTGCAATGCCCTTTCTTTTTTGTAAGAGTATGGAAACATCAACTTTCACACCCAAATTTTAATCACAACTCGCTTATATGGCTAGTTGTAAGCGGCGAAAAAAATGGTGGGTCTATAATTTCACCACTTAAAAGTTTTCACATGGACAATTTATGACAAAATTGTGGAAATAGTTATAAACCTTATGGTAATCGACTTACTCCCATGCTTATGTGTCAACTTATAATTAAATTTTAACACTTTTTTATGGGTCCACCACATATATTTGAAGATACGATATTGATATCCAATTGGATGAGGCTTAGATCCAGTACATCCTCCGCACTGGACCCATGTCTCATCCTATCTAATTAAGAGCCGACACACAAGCTGGACACAAGAATTGGGATGTGAGAATAGAGTAAATTTATTACCATAATAATTTTCACAACTTATCTAAGTGTTTATCTAAGTGACAAGTTGTAAATGGTGAAAATAAAATAATAGGTTAATATAATTTCATGGTTCCACGGCTCACAACTAGTCTATTTTGTGAGGAATAAGTGCATGACTAACATTTCTCTAGAAAACCCCAATATATATAGAGATTGCTTAGCTCCATAGGTCTCCTCGTTTACCTTTCCCCAAATCCCAATTCCCTCACACTAAATAAATAGTAATCCCAACACTCCAAAATTCCAAATACCCTTTTCTTTTCAATTTCTGTGTGTGTGTGAGATATACGCAGTGGGAAAAACAAGGTCAGTGCTTCTCTCTCTTTCTCTCTCTCTCTCTCTCTGATTTACAACAGCAGAGAAGCATAGATGAATAAAGAAGAGAATTTGAGGAAACAAAAAGGTTTCAACTTTCAATCTTTTTTTCCTTTTCCTTCACTTCTAAAACCCTAAAATTCTTTGCTTTTCCTTTTTTTCTAGGCATCCAAACAGACCATTGTGTGTTTTTATTAAAAAAGATTTCTTTTTTATTGTTTCTGCTAACGTTTTCGCACCAAAATTAGTTATAAAAGAATTGAATTTTAAAATTATTATTTTTTCTTTAGTATGAAATTTAGTCGATTATCTCTATAATCAGTAATTAAAGTGCAGAAAAAAGTGAAAAGATTGTAACTTTTTTGTTTTTGGTTTTAATTTATGTGCAGATAACAAGTTATTGGAGATGGGTTTCAAGTCAGTTTACAAATGCTTACAGGAGATATTTCCAAAGGTATTAAATTTCACTTTATTGAAGCATTGGGTGTCTTAATTTAAGGTTCAACTGGGTTTGCTACTTGTTATTTATGTTTGTTGTTTGATAGTTTTATGCACTCTTTTTTTGTGTTTTTATTAAAGTGTTTAATGTTTTTTTAATGAGAATTTATATGTTGGATTCATTTTGTAGTTTATTCAAGAACCATTGTCTATATATTGTTGAGAATTGTGAATTTTTTGTGAATCAGATTTTTTTTTTTTCAAAGTTTTATTGTGAATCTTGGATCCATGATCTTGTCCTCTACTTTGGTAAATTTATGGGAATAATATTGTGTTTTATTAGCTACTTTGTTTTTGTAATTAGTGAAAATTAGTTTTGTAAAATGCTTGCCTTTAGAATTGGTGTTGAATTTTGTTATTTTTCTTTTAATTGACTTGAAGCTTAAAGTTTTAAGAATTAATATTTGAGTATGAAAACCTTTGCAATTGTTGTTCACGTAGTGTTTCTTATGATCAACACTTTACTCCCTACGGTTATTCTGAATATTTTCCTGTCTAATCCAATTCAACAACTTTTTTATTTATTTTTGAAAAAATTTATAAGTCTGACTGAAGACATTTTATGGATCTCATTCTGCCTAGGTTGATTCTCGCTTGCTGAGGGCTGTAGCTATTGAAAATTCCAAGGATGCTGATCAAGCTGTGGATGTTGTTCTTAAGGAGATAATCCCTTATTTGTCCAGTCAGTTTGGTGGTCCTGTTAATCCTCATGAAGATTTTTTGACTAGTGTTAGTCCTCCTGAGGATAATGAAGGTATTCTCAATTTTTATTGAAAACCTTCTGCCACTGTAATTTATTGAATTCTGATTTAGTTCGTTGCTGCAAATGCTCTATTGTCTACAATTTTTAGTTCATCTTGTTTTACATCTGCCATAGCTTGCAGCTACTTGTTTGTTAAAAACTTTTCTTTTCTTTTTTGTTTTTGCATGTATTAAAAGGGCTGCCATTACATTGGGTGAATTGATTTGAGTCGCTTATTTATAATATATTATATGCTGAATGTGCAGTTGAATCTGAGGACCAGGTTGTCTTGTTGAGACAGCAGCAGCGGATAGTTGACAAAGCAGATGTGGGGCTGTCTTCAGAACTACGTTCAATTGCTAGTGATGATGCCAAGGTAACTGAGGATATAGGTGGGGCACTTCATGTGGACTCAACAACTTTGGTTGAAGTGCAGAATGATTCTATGGATTTAGATTTCTACGATGCAAATGATGGTAATGATCAATCATGTGGCCATACTGAGAATGAGGAAGTGATTTTAATTGGGATGACTCACGAAAACAGTGCCAAAGTGGGGTTGAATGAGATGGTCCATGTCACATCAAGTGCTTTGTTGGATGAAGGAAACAATGACCAGAAACAATGTTGTGAAAATGCTGAAAGTGATGAACTGATTACTTGGGGAGCTTGGAAAGAAAATAATATCAAAGTTGGGTCAGAGCAGACCCACCCTGGCATGACAACTGCTTTGATAAATGAAAAAGATGGTGTCAGAGGTCTTGACATTCCTGTGGCTGATGACTTGGATATGGTTATTTGTCTAAAAAGTGACGGAGAAGAATCATGTTTAGATAGCACTAAGGTGAGGATGCCTATGGCTCAGCTCTTTACTTCATCTGTTGAAGAACATTCATCAGTTTCTTCAGAATGTGTTCAGTCAAAAATTGGTTCTGAACCTTCTGTTACTGAGTGCCAGGCACAAGTGTCCAGTGGTTCTGCTGATGTTACTTCCAAGCAAGACTATTTTGTTGGTGACATGAGTGATATTGAGGATGAGCCTACAACTGGCACTGTTGTTACCCGATCTGGCCAAGTATGTAATCTTGATCTTCTTGAAGAGATCATTGAAGATGCCAAAAATAACAAGGTACTACCATTAGATTTACTACTTCTAAGCTTTTGAAGTTTAAACAAGGATCAACGCCTTTGAATTAACTGGAATTTCAGCTGTATTGTTTGTCAATAGCATCTTGTTGTATCTAATTCTTGTTAAAATTGATTCACTAAATGGTAGCTTGTTAATGATGCTTCCTAATACTTTTTTCATGTTCAGTGCGTGTTTTTCATGTGAAGCTTGCCACTTAGCACTTGTATTGATTAATCTGTTTTTCATATATGATGTTTGCTCTTTTCAGTTTTGTGATATCATTCATAGCCTCGTTGCCTTTGTACATAAGTAGTTGGAGAGTCCTGTGAATTTTCTTTCTCCCAATTGGGCAGATGATCATTGTGCCCTGCATATGTTTATGTTCCAATCAGTCTTTTTGTCTAGTTGAATTCAAATTCTTTGAGATGATGAAGATACTTAATGTTGCAGCACCTTGCCTTTTGGTATATGTGTGCAAACCTTAACTGGTGCAAATTGTAAACTGGATTATGGCTCATTTATCCTTTGGTACTTTGAGAATTGAGGAAGGTCTTTAGTTAGAGATACAGACACAGGTTAGATGATAAAGCAAATAAAAGAATGAAAGGAAGACGACATGAATATATATATTTAGGTAGAGTTTCTCCTGTATGTCTTCAACTTCAGGGGGGTATTTTTTAGTTGTTGGATAAAATTTTGTACAATTGTTTTATTCACTTTGATGATTTCTCCACAACAAAATGAGAGCACTATTTTTTTCTCCATTTGATAGGTCTGGTTTTTTTTTTTTTTGGGGGGGGGGGGTAAATTTAGGAGAAATGGTATGGCAATATGAAATCAGAATGATGAATATGGAATTATGCATTATGATTGATGACTTGTGTCTGCTTTTGACAAAGTTAAGTGGTTAACACTTCTTGTTTGTGATCATTCATAATGTTTAAAACAGTCACGGTTTTGGGTTTAATTTAGGAGAAATGGTATTGCAATAGGAAATCAGAATGATGAATATGGAATTATGCATAATGTGACTGATGACTTGCATCTGCTTTTGACAAAGTTAATGCTTCTTGTTTGTGATCTTTCATCATGTTTAAAAAAGTCACGGTTTTGGGTGGTTTTATGCTTGACATAGGCTCATTGCATTCCATAATTAGCTCTATTAACCGCATGCAGATTTTTTTTATTAAGATTTAAATTTTCTTGCCTTTTGCCCCCTTGTATGTTTGAAGGTTACTAATGACTTATCAATGGTGCAGAAAACCTTGTTTTCAGCTATGGAGAGAGTTATCAACATGATGAGAGAAGTGGAACTTCAGGAGAAAGCTGCCGAAGAAGCCAAACAGGAAGCTTCTAGAGGTGGACTGAATATTCTGGTCGAGGTGGAGGATCTGAAACAGACGTTGGTGCATGCAAAGGAAGCAAATAACATGGTTGTAAAATACCCAATGAATATTCTATTTAGATCCACTAAATTTTATTATATTTACAAATCAGTTTTTTAGTTAATAAGGATAAGAGCTGAGCCCTATGTCTTAACCTCTGTAGCATGCGGGAGAAGTGTATGGAGAGAAGTCGATTTTAGCGACTGAAGTGAGGGAACTTCAATCTCGCGTACTCAGCTTGGCTGATGAAAGGGACAAATCCCTTGCAATTCTCAATGAGGTATTTAACATTTTGTTACATCTAAGCTGGAGGCTTTTGCAATGTGCGCTTTAAACTACAAATATTCTGCAATCAACAACTTATTTTGCAATTAATTTTCCTACTAATTTGTTAGGCTTTCATTTGGATGGTGGGGAACATTGTAAGTTTATCTCGAATAAGGGCGTCAATTGTAGGATTTCAAAGTTTGTGGTGTACATTGTAAATGGTACCATAGTACCGTTTACACTTTACAGTAGTTTGTTGTAACTTGTAATAAACCTATAACTAAAATACAGTGGCTTTCATATTAATCCACTTTGCTAGAGGTTTCTTCTTAAAATCAGCAACGGCCAAGAAATGCAAGAAAATGTTATTTTGGTTTGCACCCTTAACTTAAACTCTGCATAATTGGATTTTGGTTTGAGCTCTTTAGACAAAGGTTCCTAATAAAAAAAATGTATAGATGCTGTCAACAACATTATTCTTTGATGATGATAGTTATATGTCAAATTATATGAAGTTGAAAAAAGGGTGTAATCAATATTTGAATATTTTTTAATTTGGATTCATTATTACCCCCTTCAGATGCACCAAAGCCTAGAAGCACGATTATCTATCGCAGAAGAGATGAGGAAAGCAGCTGAGCAGGAAAGGCTAGATAAAGAAAAATCTGCACGAAAAGCTCTTGCCGAACAAAATGCTATAATGGAGAAGGTGCTTCAGGAGTCGAAGATACTAAAAGAGGAGGCAGAGGAGAATTCCAAGGTAGCAATCAATTTGACTCACCATGAACCTCTTCAATGAAAAAGAAATGACTACAATTTTTGACCTAATCAAATTTGCGCTTATTGCAGTTGCGGGAGTTTCTAATAGACCGTGGTCACATTGTTGATATGTTGCAGTAAGTTTCTTTGTTTCTTTTAAATGAAGTTTTGATTGGTACTTCACTGTTAAGACAAACAATAGAGGTCCTCCACTGTCTTTTAAAGTGATTGATGTGCTAACCTTTTAAAACATTAATACCCTCTCCCTCCTCCAAACTCCCAATGCTGCATGTGTGCGTGCACACAAACACACAACACAACTATTATAGTTAAGCATTCATGGGAGTTTTTAGAAAAAAATTCGGTTTGAGGTTGGGGTGGGGGATAGAGTGAAGCTTTGGACAAATCAATGGTGTGGGGATTCTCCACTTCAATTGACATTTCCGGTTGTGTATGGGATTGCCTCCAATAAAGGGGCATCAAGGGCCTCTTCTTTTGAACGGTTGGGGATAGAGGAACGGAGAAGCTGGGATGTTCGTTTCATTCGGAGACCAAATGATTGGGAAATGGGTGGTGTGGATGCATTTCTTCGTACTTTGGGTTCTAATTTACCTCCAACTAAGAATGGAGATCGTATGCGATGGAAGTTGTCGAAGAATGGGGATTTTGATATCCGATCGTTTTATAATAAGTTAAGAGGACCCTTGCCGATTATATTTCCTTGGAAAGGTGTTTGGAAGGTTAAGGCCCCTTGGCATGTTTCTTTCTTTGTGTGGACTGCTGTTTGTGATAAAATCCTTACAGGTGACAATTTGAGGGGTAGATGGATGGGCTTTGTTGACTGGTGTATTATGTGTTGTTGTAATGGGGAGACGGTGGATCATTTGCTACTGCATTGTGGTAAGGCTTACCGGTTGTGGAGTTTGGTGTTTAGTTCTTTTGGGATTTCTTGGGTCTTGCCAAGATCAATTGCGAATACTCTCTTTCATTGGTGGAATTGGCCTGGAAAGCATTCATCTAGCATTTGGAATTTAGCTCCGCTATGCTTAATGTGGTGTTTGTGGAGGGAGCGAAATTGGAGGACGTTTGAGGACATGGAAAGTTCCGATGATTAGTCATTGGCTACTTTTAGTGGCTCCCTTTTTGATTGGTCTAGGGCTTGGAGACTCACCACTAGTGATTCTCTCCCTATGTTCATCAGCTCCCTTCTTTGTAATTAGTATTTTTTCATTCTGTTTTTTTATCATCTTTTTCTGGACTTCTTATCTCTGCCTTATGATTTTAGCATGAGGTAGTTTCTTTGAATATACATCTTTTTACTTATCAAATTTTTTTTTTTTAAGTCAAAACCAATAGAAACTTTATCAGTTGTCCAAATTTACTACTGTATAACATGATTGATGCCACCACTACAACTTTTTGCACATTCTATATGCCACTTAGTTCTTGGCAAAGTTTGGTCAAAGAAATTAAATCAACATTCTTTAAAAATAAATTTAGTGTTTTCTTTGCTTCTCTGTTTATACTTATCAAAAAAAAAAAAAAAAAAAAAATTTAGTGTTTTCTTTTATCATTTTGCATCTCACTCAACAACCACCACCAAGCCTTAGACGCAAATATTTGGGGATCCTGAACAGACTACTTAGGATGGTCACATGCCTTCTTTTCCACTATTCAATTCTATTTGAATTCGTTTTGCATGTTATCATGTATATATTCTCTGGCCATAAACTTTTTTCCCCCAATTTTTTTTGAACTTTATTTTAAATTTGGTATCTGCTTAGGTGAACCCTACATAAAAAATAAAAAAGGTAGAAGTTATTTTGTAGTTTATTTTTCCAGGTTCTGTTCCGTTGCTACATGTATACATATGTATGTATGTCATTGTTTTTGTTGACCTTGGAAGGATTCAGGTAATGAAGTGTTGTCATTTTATCATTGTGCAGAGGAGAAATTTCTGTTATTTGTCAGGATGTGAGTCTACTGAAAGAGAAGTTTGACGACCGTGTTCCATTAAGCAAATCTGTTTCCTCAAGCCAGACTAGTTGCATCTTAGCTGCTTCTGGCACATCTGTGAAAAGCATGGTATCTGGTCTGGTTCCTGAGGGCATTTTAGCTTCTTCAGGCTCATCTGTGAAAAGCATGGAATCTGATATGGTTTCTGAGCACAGTTTAGCTTCTTCAGGTTCATCCCTTAAAAGCGAGGCACCTGTTTTGGTTACTGAGCAAGGGAAGTCATCTGAGACGCCAAAGAGGACAAGCCCAACACCCTCTGTTGACAGCCTATCACCAAAAAGTAGACCTGAAGAGGAAGGAACCAAAGCTGATCACCAAGCACTTTTGGATGATGGGTGGGATTTTTTTGACAAAGATGCAGAATTCGACATCTGAGGTGCATATATTGTGAATATGGCAGAATAAAATTCAAAGGAGTCCTTTTTATGAGTCTTGTAGTGGTCAGCTGTCTACCTTTTTTTCATTTCATTTGCTAGTTAGGATTTTAATATTAGCACCGCTGGTTCTATACATTATGATATATGGTAAACTGGATGCTGATTACTATCTCCAGATTCTATTTTGTACAGTGCATATCTTGAACAATAATTGGAGAATTCTATGCAGAATCTGTATGCAAGGTTTTTTTTTAATAATATGAGCCATACGTGTATGTTAAGATCTTTAGAATTTTATTGACACTAGGAATTGATTGGAAACTATGCATACACAGTAAAGTTGTTTTGGAAGTAAGGGGGGACTGATAGCTAATGGTCCAGCAAAAAATCTAAAAAAAATCTAAGCGTGTTATGATATTTAGATTTTTCATGACCCATGTCTTGGTTTTTAAGCTTTCCCAAATTTCTGTACGTGTAACTCTTAGCATGTTTTGTCTCATTTGGACTAGCATTTTCTAATGTATAATTTACCTTGGTCCTGCTTCCATAGATTCCTGATCTCTGCGAAGTGAAAATTACGTTTGATTTTATATTTTTAGGAAAATGGGTTTCTCAGGCCTGTTTAATCCAGATGGGATTTATTAGACAAAGAAATTCATTTGCAGGACCAAGTTTGATGCCGAAGCCGATACCCTCTCTACCTAATCATTTATTAATCTTTGAGTGAGGCATAGGGTGGGAGTTTCTTGCTTATCAGCTTAGTCCCTGCTTAAAACCTGATTTGGCCAAGTTGATAAGATGATTCATCCCAACTAAAGAAATTGCTGAGTCCCAAAAGAGAGTAGCTATCTCATATATCCGGTGTGAACCTCTTATGTATGTGGGAGTTACGTTACATATACCAGTTATCTAAGGTAAATATCTATATAAAAAAGAGGACCAAAAAAAAAAAAAAAATTCCTTGCATGAGTCCAAGGCTTTACTTATGATATTAAAAATTAGTCAAACTTGGATAGGAACCTTGTAATAATAATTATCTCATATATCAAACATATGCCTCATCTGTTACATAGTATATGGGCTTTATTGTTGTGTGAGACTCATACACTGTAAAACAGAGGATGCATATATACTATGCATATACATTCTTTGAACCATGATAAACTGAACCGTGACGTTTATCGTGGCAATTGGTGCTACGGCTTCTTAGAATTAAAACTTTGATTTGACCTGTTTAAGGCAACAACAGAGTTGAATGCGTATTTGGTTGTTATGTCATACATCCATTGATGGTTAAGAGATAGCTGGAGTCTGCAGAGGTAATTGCTCCAAGGATGAGATGTGTCACCACTCACCAGATTAAGTTTCATTTAGCGAGTGAAGGGCCCAGCAAGTTGAAAAACAGTAGCTATGAGAGATATATATACACACTAGCAAAACATAACTTAAACATGTAGCTAATTCAGCTTTCTTCCTATGGTACTTGTCTTTTATACACCCACTGGACATTCCCAGTTTGATCTGATTTTTGTCTCTTATAACCAAAACTACATCAAATCCTGCTTTACTCAATGCTAATTAAACTCCCACAAGGCCACAGCTCCCAGGTATACGAGCTTCCACCTAGTCAGTTAGGAAAAGACTAAATGAAGGCCAAGCTTCAAATGGAGCTCTAACTGCTCTCCAAGAGCTTAGTCATGCCAACATAGGAGAATCACTGTACATCTCCATATGAGATAGAGCCGTGCCCGCCGCTCTCTAACTTGCTTTGAGCATCGTTGCCATGATCGAACCTTCAAACTCCTTGTTGATGAGAATGTGTTAGCTGCCATGTCTGCCTATGCTGAAATGGAAGAAGTAAACAAATTTGGTGCAGTAACTAGGAACTTGGTTGGTATTGAAGTTGTTTTGTGTTCCTGAGGGGGTCTTGGGCATTTAGGCCTTATATAGAGGGAGAGGGAGTGGGAGATATGAAATAATCAATATGTGGTGGGTGACAAATGTTGGCCTCTGGTTGGGCTAATAGGAAAGGTCCCATTGTCCAAATAAGAAGACAAGCAGACCTATTATCTTGTCTCCTTGCCAAACCCGCATGATAATGATCTCTCATCAACTTCTGCTCAAAGAGGGTCACCCTTGTCTCGCATGGATGCATGCACATTAAATACAAATACTAAGTTTGTTTTTGTAATTAAAATTTTTTTTTCAAATGAGAAAAATACCCCTGATCATCTTTTTCATACAAATTCTTATAAATTTTATATTTGTGAAGACACAAAAACTATATGATTTCTTTAATGCATGCACTTGCTTGTTCCTTCACTTGATTTGATTGTAATCTCTACATAAACCCAGCTTATCCATTAATCAAACTGGAAACTGAAAACTGCAAACTAGACAAATTGCAACTGTTTGTTTCAACAACATTCCTTTTATTTATTTATTTATTTTTATCTTCTATATTTTGTTTTAAAATGACCATGAGCTTATTTACAGACTTGAAATCGTGATGTAATACCAAGATCAAATGATAGATGGATGATTAATTTACATCGATTGCCAAAAAGGGTACTTTCATATTCTAATTATTAATATTTTGTTTTTATTAGAAATTAATAATAGTTAACATGAGGTCATAGCAACATTTTAATATGATGAAAATATAGATGTCAAAGTGGATAGACAATAGTAATTAATAAGATTATCACAAAGACACTACCTTACGTGTTTCATTGATTAGAGACTATTATCAGCATGATCAACACGATAGGTAAGAAGGGTCAACCAAGCCAAAGAATCATTTCATCATGAAAAGTTGAAAGGCAAACTGAACAATTCACAAATCCATTTGTCTAATCTAATCTAGTCAATAACCCCAACCTGGATGTTAAATTATATTTGCTGGCTCAATAGATGTTGAATGTTGGGAATGAGAGGTGGGGTTGAAGGATTAAAGCTTTCTACCAATAATCTGTAGTGTAGTGTAGTGTGTGTTTGAGAGAGAGAGAGAGAGAGAGAGAGAGGGTTGACTTCAACTTTCACATTATATAACTTAGAACTTTTTTTTTTTTCAATGTTAAATCATTCCATAATTTTCTATTAGATGCTTTTTTTTTTTTTTTGACAAATTCACTATTGACTAATATTTCTAACATCATTCATGCTTGCAAAATTTCAAAATATTAAAAGATTGATAACTACACAATTTAAAAAAATGTTTAAACCTCAAGTTATTTTGTATTTTAAAATTACACATCAAGGATTAATTTATACATCAAACTAGTAAATAATATTTGATTAATATGAAATTTAGTATGTGTTAAGAATAATGAAAACGTGTAATCCAACAATAATATTTTCAATATATTTATATAATAAAAAATTATTAAGTGATGTAAAATTAACAAAGAATTACACTAGATGTAACTTGATTCTTTCTCTCCCCCCCTCCCCCCTCTCTCTCTATATAATATAAAACAAGGAGAATGCATAATCTAACTATGAAAATTTGAAATTATTAATAAAAAAAGTTAGTATCAAGTAGTAAAACTTTGGCAAAAGTAAAACCAAACATATAATTATTAATTTATAAAGGAACCATTTATTCCATTTGCAAATTTGTATAAGATTTCTTTTTGTAAAAATGGTGTTTAGCATTAGTACTTGTGTGTCATATATAGCAAGATCTTCATGATAGAAATTTAGTTCAAAGAATTTGCACCATATGCAACACCATTTTTGGCACTGAACACATCTTCATGCTCTTGTACCCATTCTCATCCAGTCACCAAAATGTCTAAATCCAATGTTCTTACTAGCTAGACATTGATTCTTTCACAGTTATAGATTGATATTGATTTGCACTTCGTCATTATCTCTATGTCTAACCCAGTAGTAATATCATCATCATCATCATTCATTTTCTATTACGACATGGTCATGGTCAGTCACAGTTGTATCCTCACAAAACTCCATGATCACGTGCACCATGTCGAGCTAAGCTAAAACCAAAATATAGTCCTAGTCAATCCAACATGCCGGCCACTTATCATTGCTGGCAGTGACAAACCAGTTCAAAGTCATTTCCATGCAACACATCTTTTTGAAAATTGAATCCCTACTTTCACAACTTTAGGTCAACACAAATGTTGAGCCCTCACCTTCAACATTTACTTTACTAGGGCTATGTATGTGACACCAAAGGTAGACACGTTGGGCCAAGTTAGAGCAACCCTATTCAAATTTAGAGAATTTGGATAGCAACAAGTCTGATCCAAGTCACTGTCCATGGACCCCAATGAATAAGATTCTCTCTATCTGGGCCTAGCCCTCATGCAAAACTATGTCCCATTCATAAGGACTACCTTAAAGAGTGGTTCAAGCTTTATCTAAGTTGAGAAAATTTTGAAGGGATAAGGTTTGTGTGGTGTGCTAAAATGTGATAATATGTAGCTGATATAATAATCTGTATTTGGAATTGGATGGACCAGATGAGTGTTGATCTTATGACATGGTTTGATGATTAGGAAATTAAATGCACAAGTGAAATAAACAAGTTAAAGAGAGAAGGGAGGAGAGGTGGTTGACAACATTATGTGTAGGTGTAGCTACAAATTGGTGTGAGAAGTGAATGTTGTGGACCTTGTGGTTATGCCACTTTAAATGCACTTTGTTAGTTGAAGCAGTAAAAGTTCAAGCTGTATTGGGAATTTTAGAGGCAGGTATCAGACTGGGATGAAGGATTGATCTAGTTTGTCATGGTTGTTGTTTACTTGTTAGAATAGGTCTTGCTGCAAGCCAAAAAGTAAAGAATTCCATACATAGCAGGGTTCATTGTAGTTCATGGCTTATCACTTTTTCTATATTTTTGAAGTATGCTACTCAATAGGAATTTCAATGGTTTGAATTTTAAGTCCGTAGTTTCTACTGTTTCAAGTTTCAACTGCTTATGTATTTGTACCATGAATGAATTTTTTTTTTTTTAATTAAAAATAAAAAAATAAAAAAAAATAAAAACTGCCGGGAGAAGATCCTTGTGTAACACACAAGTTTTTAGGCCAAGAAAAAAGGGGAAAAAAATGCAAATGAGAAATTTCAAGAAGATAAGAAATTATAGAGAAGCACTATCGTCCACAACATTTTCATAACACTTTTATAACAAATCATAGGTGGTAAGTTGTTATTGGTTCTAATTTGAATCCACAACTTAAATTACTTTTTTGCTCACCATAATAACTAATAACAACTTGTCACTTAAGATTTTCTGCGAAAGTGTTGTGGACATAACATTTCTCTTATAAATTATAAGATAGAGGCAAATCTATAACTCATATTTTCCAGGTGATTGAATCTAGTGGGATTGCTATCCAGTAATTTCTGACAGTTTATTTGCTAAGGATGAGGGGGAAAAAAGGGATAAAAATTAGTTTTGTACTTTTGTTGCTTATTTGGTTAGAACATTGACAATAAGAAAACTAAAAAATACAGCTTTTAGCAATTCAAAACAATACTTTATCTATTTTAACACTACACTTTATAATACTCCTAACATCAAAGGTCTTATTTTACATTCAACACATTAAAATAATATAAACAACACAATAAAATAATATATCCAACACAATAAATAACAATTCCAACCATCATCACATTAAAATACTATTTTTTTACCACCACACATTAAAAAATTATTTTTTGTTTTATATTTTAAGCTATAACGGTAGCGGTAGCTGATAGTCAATTATTTTGAGTTTAGCTTTTTTGCTCATTTTGAGAGTATTAGTTGCTAAATTGACTTTTTAGTCCATTTAGCAAGGGAATGCTCCAAAAACTAAAATGCGGAGATAAATGGCAAAAGACTAGAAACCAAAGTAAAAACTGCCAGCCAAATGGACAGGCGAAAAGTTGCAAATCAGCCTGTTGTCAATTTTTAATTATTAATGAAAACTTTTATTTTAACTTTGATTTTTTTTCCTATGGGCCACTCAATAGCATTCCCAAAGTCTTCTCATGATAAGGACCTTGGTTCATACACTTGCACACTCACTAATTTTTTTTATTTTTAAAGAAAAACAACTCTTTTTTTTTTAATGGAAAGAAAGACAATATATTGTAAATGCATGCATTCCAACATCAAGAAGTAATTGACTCAATTACCTAACCCTATGTTTCAACAATTCGAGTAGGAATAAAAATTTTTTTTTGGAGACTTATAACTTATTTAGGTAATATTGATAAGTAGGAATAACTTTTTTTTCACTACTTATTGAGGTGACATTGAGAAGTTGTAATTGGTGGCTATAAGTCACCAGTTTCACAGTCCTATCACAACGACCATTTTTAATTACCTACTAATCACAACTTATCACCCCAACCTGTTGTGAAAAAATTTAAAATTTAAGTTCATAAAAGCAGCCAGAGTCTCCCTCCGATCAGGCCCCTGCGATCAGGTATTAATCCAATACCGGCCCTTCTTAAAAGCAAGGGAAAGACTTAAGTCTTAGATTCAATACAGTATCAGCCAAAAAATAAAGGTGCAGGTTGTTAATTGAAACATTCTTGTGACACTTCGACATACAAATCATGTGATTAAGGTGGAGGTGAGCTTTCCGTGCAAGCTCTTAACAAAACGCTCTAAAAATGGATATATATTCTTCTCAACGTTTTTTCAACCGCACATAGTGATTCACTCAATTGAACAACTAAATCTTTAACAATACATCCCATCAATACATAAGCACAGAAACTGGCAATTACAATAACACAAGACAAAGGAAGTGAAATTCCTATATGGGAAATACAGATATATAGACTCAGGAATACCTAAAACATAATTACCATCAAAAATTTCTGGCACCAATATAATGTATATGCTATTTTAGTAGTAGCTTTGAATAAATTTATTCTTACTAGCAGAACTGAGTACTAGTCTCATGCAATTCCCAATGCTTTCTTGATGTCACCCTGCGTCAAACATACAAATGAAAGGGGGGAGAAATGAGAATACTAGAAAGCAAGCTAACAATGTTGTCTTGGAGAGAGCAAGAAATGATACCTCAATGGACAAAGGAGAAGTGGATGAGCCATAGCGTTGAATGACACGGCCTTCCCCATCCAATAAGAACTTGGTGAAATTCCACTTTATCCTAGACCCCGCGAATCCAGTTTTACTTGATTTGAGGAACTTGTAGACAGGCGCGGTATCCGATCCATTGCAACGTATCTAGATATAAAGGGAAGCAGAGATCTATTAGGTAGATTGCCGATTGTGAAATAGTCAATCTTAAAAGTTCTGACTTACTTGGCAAACGATATTTATGGATGAAAAGCCAACAAACATAGTGCAATTATTTAAATGGGATATAAGCAACAGTATACATGAAAGGTAAAATTATGTAGCTCTGATGTAATGTCAACTTCTATTCTGTTTCCTGTCACTTCCAACCTCAGTTAGAGCCAGATTATCAACTCCCAAGAAAACTTGACATTGTCGTCCATACCCAAGAGTCTCAAAATTACTTCCAATGCTTCATTTAAAATTGGAACCCAAAATAATCCAATATTTTTCAAAATTCTAGACAATTCTTAACATAGAGTATGAACTGATCTTTATTTTTTAACTTCCCAAATGGTTCTCTGGATTAACCATAACATGAACTTATATTCTTAGAATGAATCAATCATGCCCCTCAAGATACTTTGAGATATGATGTGCTTCTTCAAAAAACAGAAACCGCAGAACATTCCAACTGCTGGGGGAATGATGAGGCAGCAAGGGATCTAGCAACCACTTCCCTCTACATTTCATTCTAATTAGTTAAACTCATCCTCTTTTAAGAAATTCCAGAGAGTAAAGCTAACAACCTGATCTATTCACATGGACTAATAAATTCATGTTTCTTGCAGCATCTTGCAGAGAAAAGCACAAGTTCCTATTACAGGTTTTTAATTTGCAAGTTCCAAAAATTGCTTTCTGACAGAGAACATAACATGACACCAAAAGGCAATAATTATACTTCAATTTGCAATCCATGCGAAAGAACTCCAAACATTACAAGATCCTAAACAGTGACTGTGAGTGTGTGCGCGCACATGCCACGCATGTGTAATACTGATGTCTTTTATGGAATTCAGAAAATCCCATTATAATGAAGAAGAAAAAAAAATCAGATTACCTTTTGAAATATTGGATATTCAGCTTTGTATCGCGTGCAGGCAAATTCTTGTACCTCCTGGCTTGTAGCAGGCTCTTGGTGCAAAAATTGATTACATGGAAATGCCAAGATTTCTAGACCTGAAATCACCCAAAAACATATGGTCAACTGTAACACTCATGGATAAAATTAAAATTATTGACTTGTGCCTCAACTGATAATTACAAAGCTAAATCACTACTGAATATATTAAACAAGCCATATCAAAAACTATTTATGAGACTGTCATCACACTGTAATTTCCCTTCAACAATGATAAAAAAAAAAAGCAAAAACATTAACAACAACATTTTGATCGGTACTATTTCATAAGACCGCAGATAATAGTAGTAACCAGAAAAATCCAACATGGGTCTACGACAAAGAACGAAGGTAACAAAGCAGAATTTTTTTTTTTGAGATTTAATTCATCATATAAATAGGAAATTCCAACTAAATCAATAACAGGTGGATCACAAAGCTCATTTTCATAGACGTAAGTACATAAATACACACAAACACACACAGGAGTCGAAAAAATTGATAGAAGAGCACAAAAGCCCAAACCTTTGTCCTTGTATCTGCTGTAAACCTCAGTCAACTGGGTGTAATTCGCGTCTGTAAACGAACTATTCATTCAAAATCAACAACCCCATGAGCAAAAATTGAAACTTAGTTAGTTATTTGGTTATACAAAGACCTCCCAATTAATTATATAAAAAAAAAAACACACACAAAATCTAATCCCAAAGAAGTAAATCAAGGAAAAGTTTATGAACCATTTGGAAGCAACGTTAACCACAAGAAGCACTTTGCCTTTATAAATGCTAAGGTCCACATCTTTGCCCTTAGCATCCTGCACCAATTCCCACAACCAAAGGCAAAGAAAAAAAAAAAAAAAAACCAAAATTTTCAGAGAAAGATCAGTTTTTGTGATTGAATGGAATGGAATTAAACAAAACAAAAAATTACCTTGACAGTGAACTCATGGATAGATTTTTCTGGGACAGACTGATTACCACCCATTTTGCTGAGTTTGATGGAAACAGAAAATGGGTTTTCCTATTTTTATTTTGAGTACCAAGAAGAAGCAGTGGTTTCAAACGAGTTTGTCTTACGTACGGCAGAGGCCTAGCTTGATTTGCTCTGTTCTGTTGTTATTACTTATTTGGGACCTCATGGGTCGGTTAACGGTTTCATTTTTATCTTTTATGGTTTGAGAAATTACAAGTCAATTATATTTTCACAATAAATCTTAAATACTAAGTTATTAGTGCTTGTTACGGGTAGATAAAATAGTAATTGAAGTGATAAATTTAAATTAAAAGTAATAATAACTAATCATTTAAAGATTTATTATAAAATTATTATGAAAATGTTGTGGAGGCATCACAATTAATGTTAGATTACCCTTTAAGTTAGTTTAAAGTAAAATTTCTATTTGAGGAAAAAAAAAAAAAAAAAACAAAAACAAAAACCAAACAAACTTTGACCTTTTGTCAAATTATACACTTGAGTTAGTTTAAATTAAGATTTCTATTTGAGGAAAAAAAAAAAAAAAAAACCAAACAGACTTTGGACCTCTTTTACTGATTCCAAATAAGAGAGGTTGTTTTGTAAATTGTGATTCATAATATTTGGAATTCATTATAATAACATCTCTAGTTAGATTCAAGTTCGTTTAAAGTAAGATTTCTATTTGAAGAAAAAATAAAACAAACAAAAACCAAACAAACTTTGACCTCTTTTGCCGATTTCGAAAAAAAGAGGTTGTATTGTAAATTGTGATTTATAATATCTGGAATTCATTATAATAAAAATTCAATAATCATAACTTCTCATTTTGATAAGTTGTGAAAATATGTGTGAAATAACTTGTTTACCTAAATTTAACTAAAACAATGATTTATAAAAAAATTAATAAGGATAAGTCAATACCAATTTTATAAAAATCATTGTATGTCTTGATTTGAGATATACCAATATGATTTGATTTTAAATTTTTTTTTAATCTATAGGAATGGAAGATAAGATTTTAAGTAGCACAAAATTATATAATGTGTGATAAAATTTTGTAAGCATTTTTTTCTTAATTTCCATTTTATAATAACAATTCAATAATAATTCTCTCACTGGTTTATTGTTATGTTGTAATTTTTATATATATATATATAATACCACTAAACTATAAGACTTTATTTGTCTAACCAGCTACACAATTCAACAAGAATATAAGTCTTCGACGAGCTACTCGAATGTGACTCAAAAACTGTTGTATTTGAGCTATAGTAAGTAGCACCTTGCATGACACTAAATGTCTTCTTGCTTAATGACATAAAACTTTATCTTTGGGACCTCGATTGGTTTCAATTCTCCCATGTTCGTAGGCAGGGGAAGTGCAGTGGCTCATGCCCTAGCAAGGAAAGAAAAATATAATCTTGATTTTATATGAATGGACTCGGGTCATGTCATGTGAAATACTCTCTGTTTGTTCTTAAAAACTATGCTTTGATCTAATAAAATGCAAAAAAAAAAAAAAAAAAAAAAAAGAAGAAGAAGAAGAATAACAACAACAACAACAAACAGTTCAATTACAATTATAGAACCATTAATAATTATTTGCCTATCTACCTACCTGTTTAAGGCGAGTATGACTTTATGGATGGTACAAAATATTTGATGAAATAAATTTAGACTAAATAAAAGGGAGTTTCAACTTTTAACGTAACTTTTAGTTTATACAAGAAAAATAATACAACATTAGAGAGAATTGATATATTTTTTGTAAAACCTTTTTATTCTTTCAGGTAATATTATCAAAATATCACCAAGTTTTTAACATTGAAAGATAAGAATGATATATATATTGTGGGGCTTAAGAATTTGACAACCCTGGCCCGCTTTATACTAAGCCCAAGGCCCACGCCGAGGAGGAGAAAATGGCCGAGGATGAAAGAAAGAAGCCCAAATGGCCCAAAATCATCGTCGAGGACAGCCCTATCCTCGGCCAACCTGGATCCCAGAAGGGAAGAACGACACGCCATCGAAGGCAGCCTCCCAAAGCATCCCAAGAGAAGGGACAAGTACAGTGGGTCAGCCTTGAGAGCATGGTGGAGGAGCAATTCAAGGAGAAACTGTCACCTTCACATTAAATGCCCACAACTAGCGTTCTAGCCGCATTAATAAGGAAATGACCCCTGAACAGTGCCTCCTTAGTTGCTGCAACTCACAGAAGGTTGGGGAAGGCGGCTGATGGGACAAACACTCGAGTAGTGACCTGCATGATCAACAAATGGAGGGTCAAGATCAACTGAAAAGGGCTATATAATGTAATAGATCCTCCATGAAAGGGGGATCGAGAAAAATTAGAAATAGAGAATATGGTAGCAGTTTGTATGATCTCTGGAACCCTTGTAGCTAAGTATTGAAGAAATAATAAGAACCACAAGTTCCTCAAATAGGGTCGAGGACAGAATTTCATACTTTAGTTCAAGTCTTTGTCATTCAATCCTCTCATCACCATGCCTAGTTGTTGTAACCCTCACTAAAACTTAGTTCTTGAACCCATTTCTCTATAAATTTATTGTATTGGGCTAGTTGGGCTTGAGTCCACATATCTGATAGCAAAAGTGCTCAAACCTAATCCCTACAATTGGCGCCGTTTGTGGGAAGAACTTGTGTGTTAGTAAGGGCAATAATCAAGCATGGTAGGATCAGACCCTCATCAAGCAGACTCCTATCAGCTTGAACCGACTAGGTCCTAACAACAGGGTAACTTTCCCAACCTTGAGCGTAATCGAAACGAAGAGAATGAAAGGTTCCGAGAGGGAAGTGCTCACACCACTCAAACCAGCAGAAGTCACTCTCGCGTGGGCAGTCACGTGCTCTAGAGACAAAATAACAATCGGGCCATGCAACCAGAAGGAGTTAGGAGCCACGTATCCCAGAGACAGGACGATAAGCAGGCTATGCAACGAGAGATAGACAACTTGAAGAGAGAGCTGCGCCATGCACAACGAGGGCGACCCCATTCTAGGCCTGACATACCCTGCAATGATGAAAGCGATGATGACTATAGGCAAAGGTTGAGAACTCCCCCAAGCGAGACCTTTTCTCACGAAGAAGAGCACTACCGGAGGCGTAAACATAAAAGCCCATCTCCTAGGGGCTTGGGAAACGATGCCATGAGCAAGGCACTAGATCAACTCTCCAGATCACCTTTCACACGCCACATAGAAGGGGCTACCCTTCCTCAACGATTCCAGCAGCCACCTCGTCGCCCGTCAAGAGAGCACGCCGATGCGATTAGGGATGAGGTGGCAAAGCTTAAGCGTGCAGGGGCTATCAAAGAGGTTTTCTACCCCGAATGGCTGGCCAACACCGTGGTGGTCAAGAAGAAAAGTGGAAAATGACGGGTTTGTATAGACTTCACGGACCTAAATAAAGCATGCCCAAAAGACCCGTTCCCCATGCCTCAGATAGACCAGCTGGTGGATGCAACAGCGGGCCATCCTCGGATGAGCTTCTTAGATGCCTTTCAAGGCTATCATCAAATACCACTAGCCCTAGAGGATCAGGAGAAGACAACCTTTGTGACACCTACTAGGAACTACCACTACAAGGTAATGCCGTTTGGTCTGAAGAACGCGGGGTCCACTTATCAAAGGATGATGACGAGAATGTTGGAGCCACAGTTGGGCAAGAGCATCGAAATCTATGTTGATGATATGGTGGTGAAGAGTAAAGTGGTAGCCGAGCATTTAAGAGACCTCGACAGCACCTTTGATGTCCTAAGGAAGCACAGGCTGGGCCTAAATGCTTCCAAATGCTTATTTGGCGTGGGATCAGGCAAGTTTTTAGGCTACATGGTTACTCATAAGGGAATTGAGGTTAATCCTGACCAGATCAAGGCTATTAATGATTTAAAACCATCGCGAAATGCCAAGGAGGTCCAAAAGCTTACTGGAATGATCACAGCCCTAAATCGATTCATTTCCAGGTCGGCAGATAGATGTAGACCATTCTATCTCTTGATCAATAAGTGGAAAGGATTTGAATGGTCCGAGGACTGTATGGCGGCCTTCCAGCAACTCAAGGAATACCTATCACGGCCACCTATCATGTCCAGCCTTGAGGCCGATGAAGTCCTGTACGCATATATTGCTGTGGCCCCTCATGCTGTGAGCTTGGTGCTAATACGGGATGACAATCGCCTTCAAAAGCTAGTCTATTACGTGAGCAAGTCGTTACATGAAGCTGAGGTCAGATACTTACCCCTGGAGAAAGCTATACTGGCCGTGGTCCATGCTACGCGAAAACTTCCCCATTATTTCTAAGCCCACACAGTGGTTGTTCTAACCCAACTACCCTTGAAGTCCGTACTTCGAATTGCTGACTACACTGGAAGGGTTGCCATATGAAGCACAATTCTGGGAGCTTTTGACATCAAGTACATGCCTCGGACCTCCATAAAGGGCCAGGTCCTAACCGACTTGGTGGCCGAATTTGCTGAACCACCGGTAGAAATAGTAGCAGAGGAGTGCAACATGGATGGAAAATCAGTTGGAGTAATCACTACGCCAGAACCCCCATGTTGGAAGGTGTACGTTGATGGCGCAGCAAATCAAAGGGGGTCCGGAGTGGGGCTAGTCCTAGCATCTCCTGAGAAGACCATCATAGAGAAATCCCTGAGACTTGGGTTCTCGGCCACGAATAACGAAGCCGAATATGAGGCCTTGTTACAAGGAATGGCCATGGTGCAGAAAATGGGAGGAAAGGCAGAAGAGATATTCTCAGACTCGAGACCAGTAGTGGGCTAGGTAATGGGAGAGCTGGAAGCCAGAGATGCGAGGATGCAAGGGTACTTAAGCCAGGTCAAATGCTTGCAATCAGACTTCGATCTTTTCAGCCTGTCACACGTCTCCAGAAGTGGAAACACTTATGCAGATTCATTGGCCACGCTTGCTACCTCCTCGGCAGGGTGTCTGCCTCGAATTATCCTTGTCGAGCATCTGGATAGAGCAAATGAGGTTGCAAAAGGCATGACACATATCCACCAAGTTAGAGCGGGTCCTAGTTGGATGGATCCCCTAGTGAGATTCCTCAAAGACGATATTCTGCCTGAGGAGAAGTCAGAGGCTGAGAAAATACGAAGAAAAGCCCCTCGGTTCTGGTTGTCCGAAGACCACAAATTGTATAAGCGCTCCTTTTTTGGGCCATATTTGCTGTGTATTCACCCTAAAGCATCAGAATTACTGCTCGAAGAGCTACATGAAGGAATCTGTGGCAGTCACACAAGAGGAAGATCTCTGTCGCACCGAGCCATTACCCAGGGATATTGGTGGCCGGGGATGCAGAAGGAAGCCCTAGAATACGTTAAGAAGTGTGACCAGTGCCAAAGGTTTGCCCCAAATATTCATCAGCTAGGAGGGGTCCTCAACCCTTTGTCCAGTCCATGGCCGTTTGCCCAGTGGGTCTTGGATATTATAGGCCCTTTTCCCAAGGCAGTAGGAAATAAAAGATATCAATGGTCGGCACAGATTACTTCACCAAATGGGTTGAAGTTGAGCCATTGGCAAACATCAGAGATGTGGATGTTAAGAAATTCATCTGGAGAAACATTGTTACACGATTCGGGGTCCCTCGTACCCTCATTTCAGATAATGGACTCCAATTTGACAGCAAAGCCTTCAGAAGGTACTGCTACGAACTGGGGATCACTAACAGGTACTCAACTCTAGCTTATCCTCAAGGAAATGGACAGGCCGAGGCTGTTAACAAGGTCATAGTCAACGGGCTTAAGAAGAGGCTGGATGACGCCAAGGGAAGATAGGTAGAAGAGCTGTCACACGTCCTATGGACTTATCGGACTACACCACGGTGGTCAACAGGGGAGACACCTTTTGCCATGACCTATGGCGCCGAGGCTGTTATCCCTTTAGAGGCAAACTTCCCAACGCTGAGGACGATCTCCTTCACTCCAAGCAGTAATGATGAACTACTAGGAAAGTGCCTGGATTTGATCGATGAACGCAGAGAAAAGGCAGTGATCCAGTTGGCTTACTACCACCAGAAGCTCAAGTAGGGATATGATGCCAATGTGAAGCTGAGACCATTGGGACCAGGGGACTTAGTATTGAGGAAAGTTGTGGGTGCTGCCAAGAACCCATCTTGGGGAAAGCTGGGACCCAATTGGGAAGGACCATACCGAATTACTTCAGTAGCAGGAGTAGGTGCATACTACTTAGAAGACTTAGATGAAAAAGCTGTACCTCGTCCGTGGAATGTAAATAACCTGAGAAGGTATTATTATTAATAAAAACATTTCTATAATTCAAGTCTTAAGTCTATTGTGATTATATGTCTTGTATCTTGGCAACCATCTAAGTACTAGACAGAACCAAGGTCTTGCATGGTCCTTGGACTCAAACCTATGGGGAAACTAGTTATTTCTAGAAGATCTAAGTACTAGACAGAACCAAGGTCTTGCATGGTCCTTGGACTCAAACCTATGGGGAAACTAGTTACTTCAAGAAAAGTCTAAGTACTAGACAGAACCAAGGTCTGGCATGGTCCTCGGACTCAAACCTATGGGGAAACTAGTTACTTCCAGAAGATCTAAGTACTAGACAGAACCAAGGTCTTGCATGGTCCTCAGACTCAAACCTATGGGGAAACTAGTTACTTCAAGAAAAGTCTAAGTACTAGACAGAACCAAGGTCTTGCATGGTCCTCGGACTCAAACTTATGGAGAAACTAGTTACTTCAAGAAAAGTCTAAGTACTAGACAGAACCAAGGTCTTGCATGATCCTTGGACTTAAACCTATGGGGAAACTAGTTACTTCCAGAAGATCTAAGTACTAGACAGAACCAAGGTCTTGCATGGTCCTCGGATTCAAACCTATGGGGAAACTAGTTACTTCCAGAAGATCTAAATACTAGACAGTACCAAGGTCTTGCATGGTTCTCGGACTCAAACATATGGAGAAACTAGTTACTTCAAGAAAAATCTAAGTACTAGACAGAACCAAGGTCTTGCAAGGTCCTCGGACTCAAACCTATGGGAAACTAGTTACTTCAAGAAAAGTCTAAGTACTAGACAGAACCAAGGTCTTGCATGGTCCTCGGACTCAAGCCTATGGGAAACTAACTATTTCAAGATTCATGCAAGTTGCGAATATAGACTAAGTACACGCTCGGTACCTCGGATCATATACTCAGCCTCCTAAAAGTATGGGTAGATGAAAATTAAGCGTCCCTTTAATGCCGGCAAGTTAGAACTTAGAAGTTTAATTTCAAATATATTGTGTACATAGCCATTCTTATTCATTGGGATAATCAATTCATGAGACACAAGGTTCACAGCAATAACGATAGCAATAACAACAATAAACACATAGTGTAGAAAGGGGAAAGAAAGGAATTTCATATATTTAATCCGGAAGTTTAATTACAATGATTCCATTATCCTTAAAAGAAAATACAAGATAAAACAAAATAGTAAACTAAAAAGAAAACTAATACAAAGGATAGCCGAGTTGCCTATTTCTTCAACTTTATTTTTCCCCCTTCCTTGGGGAGCTAAGCAGGATTGACCTCAGGACCCTTGGAACCATCATCCGGGGGAACGGCCTGGAAGGGTTGAACCGAGAGGGCTAGCTCCTCGGCATTAGGGGCCTGAGCATTGGCTGAAGGCTCCGCAACCTCCTGGGCGCTTCAAGATTCAGATCTTCTTGCGTCTTTGCCGCCCCAGGAAGCTCACCCTCCTTGGCTGGCTCATTATGAACAGTTGTGACCAGAGCAGCTTCTTCAGGCCGAGCAGCCTCAGCCTCCTCAGGAGCAACTTCAGCCTCAGAGCTAGCAGGGGCAGTCTCCCGGATAGTCGGAGGGTAGTATACATTCTCCACCTTCCACAGGTCAGATGAAGCCTCAACCCCAGCTTGTTTAAGGGCTTCGTTCCAAACCTGGGAGAAGTAGAGCCTGCATACTCCAGGGACTTGAGCCTTGAGAGCGGCCTGGGTCTCAGCCACTCCCAAGTCATAGGCCTCCTCTTCGATTTTCTCCTTGGAGCTCTCGGCCTCTATCCTGGCAAATTCTGCCTCGGCTTTAGCCCTTAAGGCTTCATCCCTAGCCCACTCAGCAACATTCCTGGCTCCCACCGCCTCAGCCAACTTCTTCTTCAGCTCAACAATTTGCTCTTTAACGATTTTTAGCTGTTCTTCAACCTCAAGAAGGCGCTTAGTCTGGCTTTCGGCCTACCTCTGAGCGTTGGCTAGGCCTGATTCGGCACTATCCCTGGCCCTAGTCATCTCTTTCAGCTCTTCCCTGGCCTTCGAGAGATCAGCCTCGGAGTGTTTGAGGGTCCGAGCAGTATCCAAGCGTTTGTTGCGCTTAAGCTCCAGATCCTTGCCTTGCTCCTTAGCATTCTCTTCCAGCCTATAAGTGGCCTGGACGGCTTGCCAATTGGAACAAACACACAGTAAGTTGGGAATCAAAGAACAAAAATCAACGGAGTTATGAGTATTAGAAACCTCACCATCCCCAAGTATCTCTTGATGCTGAGAAAGACCTCCTGCCTCCTCAAGTTCCTCAACTCGGCCATGTCAGCAGGAAGCAGCAGGGTCCTCTGCAGCGCATCGGCCACATAGGTGCCTTCGCCCCCTCGGAAGTCCCTAAGGGAGGCATTGTCCATCATAGGCTCCCCGTGGAGCATTGGGGTAGAAAGTCAGGCTTGGGGCTCAGACTGAATGACCACTTCTTTTTCTTGGCTCTGGTGCCCTATCTTTAGTTGTTTTAAGGCCCGACGGCCTTCGTCCTCCTCCTGAGAGGAGTGAGACTTCCCCCCATCCAATGGATCTTTGCCCTTGGAAGCCCTCTTCCTTTTTGGGTCGACAAGCTCGGGCTGAGGAGGCTGAGTCTGCTGCGGAGGGAGAGGAAGTTTGGGCCGTGGAGATGGTGGTTTCGGTTGGGTGGAAGATGACCTGGTCTGAATAGTCTGAGGCGTGGACAATGACCTCCCCGGCGCGTCCTTCCCCGGTTGGCCCTCGATCAGGTCGAACAAACTGGTTGGAGGTTTTCTTTTAACACCCATTTCAGCCTGAGAAGAGGTCCCTATTGATAGAAGATCCGCTTCAGTTGAATTAGGGTCGCCCAAGTCACTGGAGGGATCCTCGGATTGATTAACTTGGTCGAATACACCAAATCCTTCCTCGGACGGACCCAAATCACCCTCGGCCTCCACTTCTTGGTGAGATGAGGAAGGGCCTACCAATGGGATACCTTCTGGGACAGGAGATCCTTCGCGAATCAAGAACCCATGCTCTGCTACGGTGATCCTATGAAGCCGAGGATCGTTGGCTTTGATCACGTGCTTCAGAGCGGGGAATGATTTCTGGATGGGATTGTATCCTAGGATCTTGTGAGCGGCCCTAACTTGGTGGTCGGTTTCGTTCACAAAAATCGCCGCCTTGAGAACAATTTCTAAATCTCCCTGGTTGACGAGGTGAAAGTGTCGTTGAAAGGCGTGTGGATCTGCAAGAGGAAAACACATTCACATCAGTAACCAAACAATGCAAATTATGATGGCATAAAAACTAGCCCTCTCCTACTCTCGATACCCCACCTGGTTCCCCTTCCTCTGTTGGGCAATGAAGGCCGTCGTGCCACTCCCCAGACACAATGAGGAAGTCCTTATTCAACCCTTTGTTGGTCTCAGGGAGGCACTGGATAAGCCGAACCTTATCGTCCCTCGTCTTCATATAGAAGGACTTACCCTTTAGGTGTTGGACGTTGTAGCACCAGTTTGCATCATGATGGGTTAAACTCAACCCCATTTTCTCATTTAAAGCGTCCACACAACCCAGGATCCTAAACACGTTGGCGGCGCACTGGGTGGGAGCTAATCGGAAGTGCCTAAGGTAGTCCCTCATCACCCGCCCCATAAGGATCCTCATACCACCCTCTATGAAGGCAATCATAGGAATCGCTACTTCACCCACCTACCTCCTAAAATGCCACTCCCCTTCCTCACAGTACCTCAAGCCTACATTAGGGGGTATCCTCTAATCAACGATGAACTTTTCCATCGCCTCTTCGAACTCAACCAACATTTTTAATTTACCCATCCTTAGAAACAGTTAAAATGACTCAGGGAAGGGCGAAAGAAGGAGAGAAGTAAGAGGAAAAGAAACTTAGAAGAGAGAAAGTGCGAGTTAGAGAGAGAAGAAAAACTCCTCGGACAGGCTTTTTATGCTGGAAAAAGACTTAAGTTTGGCTGGCAGTTTAACTGAACTCAGGATTTGTGCGCAAGAACTCTTGAGTGCAAAAGTAAAGAGACAAATCAGTTCAAATGGGTATTTATACCTCCCATTAAAAATAGCTGTGCGGGTTTTCCCGCCCATAAAGTTAAGGAAACCCCCACCGTTAGATTGCCATCGCACCGTTGAACGTGGGGAGTACAGAGCCGCCAAAATTTAATGAAGACGCGCTCCATATACCAAGGCGCCAGGAACGTGCCTTAGGCAAGTGAAAAGGCTTTGGCACTGACAGAGGACAAGACTTGACAAGCCATGATAAAGGCCCGAGAACACCAAAATCCTCCTCTCCGTCCGAGGAGCCGGACAGCAGGATTTTGAGGGGCTATTGTGGGGCCTAAGAATTTGACAACCCCGACCCGCTTTATACTAAGCCCAAGGCCCACGCCGAGGAGGAGAAAATGGCCGAGGATGAATGAAAGAAGCCCAAATGGCCCAGAATCATCGCTGAGGACAACCCTGTCCTCAGCCAACCCGGATCCCAGAAGGGAAGAACGACACGCCATCGAAGGCAGCCTCCCAGAGCATCCCAAGAGAAGGGACAAGTACAATGGGTCAGCCTTGAGAGCATGGTGGAGGAGCAATTCAAGGAGAACTGTCACCTCCGCATTAAATGCCCACAACTAGCGTTTTGGCCACATTAATGAGGAAATGACCCCTGAACAGTGTCTCCTTGGTTGCTGCAACTCACAGAAGGTTAGGGAAGGCGGCTGATGGGGCAAACACTCGAGTAGTGACCTGCATGATCAACAAATGAAGGGCCAAGATCAACTGAAAAGGGCTATATAATGTAATAGATCCTCCATGAAAGGGGGATCGAGAAAAATTAGAAATAGAGAATACGGTAGCAGTTTGTATGATCTCTGGAACCCCTGTAGCTAAGTATTGAAGAAATAATAAGAACCACAAGTTCCTCGGATAGGGCCGAGGACAGAATTTCACACTTTAGTTCAAGTCTTTGTCATTCAATCCTCTCATCACCATGCCTAGTTGTTGTAACCCTCACTAAGGCCTAGTTCTTGAACCCATTTCTCTATAAATTTATTGTATTGGGCTAGTTGGGCTTGAGTCCACACATTTGATAGCAGAAGTGCTCAAACCCAGTCCCTATATATATATTTGGTTATTTTGTTTTACAAATATAATTTGGAAGATCATTGATTCATTGGTGGTTGGACATTTTATCCCAAATGGATTTTTTATTTTTTATTTTTAAGAAAAAGAGCATTCCTTACATAAAAATTCCCAACAATTTGAAAATTTTGGGGATTAATTAAGTTAAAATCAACCACCATTACTCTGTTGGTTCCGCCTGGCTTGCAAGGTCACTTTTCTATTTTTGTCCCTACTTTTCTGTTTTACCGCTTTTAGTCCTCAAAATGAAAAATGCTGATTATTTTGTTCCTTATCGTTAGCCCACTAACGAAAATTGCTAATATGGCAAATTGAATGCACGGCTGACACATTAAATGTTAATGTGGCTATTAAAAAAATAATTTTACATTTTTTAAATACCATGTCAGCATTTTAATTTTTTTTTGTGAGACCAGCATTTTTAATTAAAAAAAAAAAACATCTCAAAAAAGTTTGAAAAAAATTTAATTAAAAAAAATTAAAATCTAATAAATTTTTTTTTAAAAAAGTGTAGATCTGGTTTTTCTACCCAGACTGTTAAATTGCTTTCTAGAAATTCAAAACTGTGGATCATTGGACTCTAAAACTACGTATATAGATCATATGTTACAAATATTGTACATTGGAATAGAACATCTAGCCCACTTTTAGCAACCTAAACACATTTTTTTTTTTTTTTTGAGAAACCAGACCATGCGGTCCTGTATTATTGGAAACAAGATAAAAATAGTTACAAAGAGTCACGTGTGACTAGGGGAGCTATATCATCAGGTACAGAATTCTGCCAAACCTAACACTATGTTTGGTTGGAGGGATTATAGGGAGGATGGAAAACAATGGGTGGAAAATGGTGTGGAAAACAGTATTTTCCACTGTTTGGAAAGCAAAGGAAAACAGAGAGGATGGAAAATCCGGGAGAAAATTTTCCTCCCGGACCCACCAATTTTTTTCCTCCCAAATCGGGAGGAAAACTGTGGAGAGAAAGCTGCTCTTACCGTGAAATTACACAAATACCCTCTCCCATCTACCCTCCTCACAAACACAACGGCTGTCCTGGAATCAAGTTAAAAAAAAAAAAAAAAAAAAAGACCAGAGACCGAGAGCTGGAGAAAAAAAAAGAGAGAAAGCACTTCTTGAATGAGAAAGAAAAAGAAAGAAAAGAAGGTGGAGATAAAAAGATAAGGAAAAACGTGTATGAAAAAAAAAAAAACCAGAGAGAGCGAGCTGGAGAAGATGAAGGGAGAATGAGAGTGTTGGAACGTGTGTGGAGAAAAAGAAAAAGAGAAAGAAGGGGTGGGGATAGAGATAACGTGTGTGGTGGAGGAGATAGCATAAAAAAAAAAAGAAAAAAAAGAAAAAGAAAAACAAAGACGTATGGCTGTAATGAAAGATTGAAAAGAGAAATAATATAAAAAATAAAAAATCCTAATTGAGAAATGTTACAACAATATTTTCACAATAAATTTTAAGTAACAGATTGTTATTAGTTAATATTGGTGAGTAAAAAAATAATTTCAATGGTGGGTTCAAATTAAAACTAGTAACAACTTTTCACATAAATTTTGTTGTGAAAGTATTGCGAAAAATGTTGTGGACGTAACACTTCTTATTGAAAAATATAATAGTTGATAAATTTTATATTATTTAATGAGTATAAATAAATCTATTTTTTACCAATTATGTAACAAGGGTATAATAGTCAATTTATATAAACTACTTTTTCTATCCTCCCACTTTTCTTTTCAACCAAATAAAAGAGTTTTTCATCCTCCCACTTTTCCATCCCTCCAACCAAACACACACGAGGAAAAACTAAATATTTTCCATCTTCCAACTTTTCCATCCTCCCACAATTTTCTATCCTTCCACTTTTCCACTCCTCCAACCAAACGGACCCTAAAGCTCACAACCAGACTTAGATGATCTAGCTAAAAAGTAGGCAACTGAATTGCCTAGACGTTTTACATGAGAAAAGTTGCAGTAAGAGAATACAACAAATAATTGAAGGATATCATTAATCACGTGTCCATACTTCGGATGTGACGAGGCTGACGCTAGTATAGCTTTTATAATAGTCTATGCATCCCCTCAAAAATGCAGTCCAAAACACCTTCATCCTTGGCGAGAAACATAGCTCTACGACATGTCAGGGCCTCCATTGTTGCTACCGAGATGAGATTTTTTATTCTTTGGGCTAGAGCACGAAACACCTTACCAGAAGCATCACATATCATTGCTCCCAGACCTGCTGCTCCTTCTGTCGTGAAGCATGCTCCATCAAAGTTAACTTTGTAATGAGGCAATATTGGAGGGATCCATCTCACTACTCTGACCGACTCTGTATTGGGTTGATACTGAGGATTCTGTGTAGCAAGAAAATTCTGCAGAAGGGTCTGTGGCAACTCTGGGTTCCAAATAAAATCAAGTTTTTTGTGTGGAGGGCTTGTAATGATGCTCTGCCAACTATGGAGAATTTGCATTGAAAACATATCACCCCTTCTGATAGGTGTGAACTCTGTAAAGAGCATTCTGAGGATGCTGTGGATGCTCTTTGGCTGTGTAAGGAAATCTCTAATGTATGGTCGTCTCTAGAGTGGTTTCACCAAGCGGTTCCGGTCCAACCTGCTAGTTTCTGTGAGCTTCTGTCCAGATTTCTGCATTGCCGAGATGAGTACCGAGCTGAGATTTTTGTTATTGCTGCGTGGATTATCTGGAATCGAAGTAATGCGTTGCACTTTGGTCGGAATGCCCTCCCTGTTGATCGCATATGCAACAGCGCCGACAGTCTTTTGCAAGAGTTTTTGGAATCCCAAGATGAGGAGTCGGTCCCTCCTCGCCCTCCGTCCTTGCAACAATGGTGTCCTCCGACACCTAACATTTATAAGGTTAACTTTGATGCGACGGTCTTTCGATCTTCAAACTTGGCTGGATTAGGTGTTATAGTGCGCTACAATTGTGGTGCAGCTATTGGAGCGCTCTCCATGCCCATATCTCTTGGTCGGTCTGTGGCTGAGTTGGAAGCGTTGGCCTGCCAACAGGCTGTCCAGTTTGCTTTAGAGATTGGTCTTACCCGTGTGGTTATTGAAGGGGATTCTGCTGTTGTCATTGGTGCTCTTCAGCATGGGACGGGTGAGCTTACTAGCTATGGGAATATTCTGGATGATATTCTTGTTCAAGCCTCTGCTTTTCAGTGTATTGATTTTAATTATGTTAGCTGTATGTGTAATTCTGTTTCTGATGCTTTAGCAAAGAAAGCTAGTTCTATTATGGAGCTTCAGGTTTGGTTGGAAGATCTACCTACTGACATTGCTCCCCTTGTGTTTCGTGGTGTCCATTGATTTATTTATTGAATAAATTCCAAGGCCTGGGGTCTGGTTTCTCAAAAAAAAGAAAAAAAAAAAACGTCAGCTTCATGAGCCAGGAACTCTGATCAGGGCAGAATTCTAGGAATGGTTTACCTCATCAATAAGAACACTAACCTTAGAGTTTAGAGGTAAAGTCACAGGATGAGAGAAAATCCTTGCTAGAGGGTGTTTTGGTAGCCATTTATCAAATTGGATCAGTGTTGACTCCCCATTCCCAATTCTCCAACCCACCCCAAAATCAATAATATGGCGTGCTTGCAGTAAGCTCTTCCAGGCATAAGAGCCTTTACTAGTGTTAGCACATTCCATAATTGAGCAATCCGGGAAGAATTTAGCTTTGAACACCTTATAAAACAGTGAGTTTTCGCAGGTCTTTAATCTCCAGATTTGTTTCGCCAAGAGAGTGTCATTGAATTTATCCAACTCTCTAAAACCCATTCCACCCTCCTTCTTCGGAAGGCAAAGCTTCACCCAACTCACCGGATGAATTTTCCTTTGATCACCCCTATAACCCCACCAGAATTTCCTTATCAAAGTTTCGATATCGCTTATCAACCCTTTTGGTAGCTTGAAGCACGACATTGTGTATGTAGGAATCCCTTGGATTAACTGCCTTAATCAAGATTTCACGGCCTGCTAGAGAAAGTAGCTTCTCTTTCCAACATTTTAATTTTTTTCCAAATCCTTTCTTTCATTAAACTAAAGGATTTCTTCTTATTTCGACCCACCAGTGAAGGCAGACCTAGATATTGTTTGTATTGTTGAGTGGTAGGGACAACAAGGAAGGTTGCAATGGCTTCTCTAGTTCTAGACAGAGTGTTTGAACTAAAGAAAATGTTTGTTTTTTCTTGTTTAAGCTTTGACTGGATGCTTGTTCATACATATGAAGCAAAGATTGTATCTAAACACATTCCGGTATAGTTGCCCTACAAAATACCAGGCTGTCATCTGCGAATGGGAGGTGGGAAATCCGAGGTCTTGCAACACAGGGAGAGACACCCCTTATAACACCACTATCTTTAGCCTTCTTAAATAGAGCATGTAGTCCCTTTGTTACTAGCAAGAAGAGATATGGGGAAAGGGGGTCACCTTGGCGAAGCCCCTTTCCTGGAACAATAAGGACGTGAGGTTGTCCATTCAATACAATGGAAAAGGAGACTAACTTGATGCAAGCCATAATAAGGTTAACCTATCTTGTATTGAACCCCAATTTTAACATGATCTTTTCTAAGAACACCCACTCCACCCGATCGAATGCTTTCCTTTTATCAAGTTTCAGAGCCATGTATCCCATTCTCCCGGTTCTTTTTGTCTTCAAGTAGTGAAGTGCTTTGTGAGCTATTAAAATGTTTTGGGTGATCAATCTTTCTGACATGAAGGCACTCTGAGTATCTGAGATCGACTTAGGGAGGAAAGGCTTCAGTCTATTTGCTAGGACTTTGGCCACAAGCTTGTACAAGACATTAGTAAGGCTAACAGGTTTGAAATCAGAAACCTTACATGGACTCTAAACTTTAGGGATAAGAGTAAGGAAAGTGTGACTGAGGTTGTTTGGGATGGTACCTGAGTTTAGAACTGTGAAAACTGCTTCTGTGACTTCCTGCCCCACCTTACTCCAGAATTGCTTATAGAACAATGGTGGGAGACCATCTAGACCAGGTGCCGTGCTTGACTCCATCTGCTTTAGTGCACCCTAAACTTCACTTGGTTCAAAAGGCCTTAGCAATTCTACATTCATCTCCACTGAAACTTTCAGGTCAACCCCCTCCAATACTGGCTCCAAATGTGTTGGATTTGATGAGGTGAAAAGATTAAAGTAATATTGGGTCAGCAAATTACCAATCTGACTTTCCTCTTCTATCCATTCCCTAAGCTGGTTCTACAAACCTGAGATATAGTTTCTCTTGTTGCGCTCTGTGGACTTGTAGTGAAAGTATTTGGTATTTTGATCCCCATCCCGAAGCCAATCTGCCTTTGCCCGTTGGTTCCACATACATTCTTCCATATCAACCAGTTTTTGGATTTCCTAATTTAGTTGTTTCACTTTGAAGTGGTTTCCTCCAGACATAGACAAAAATTCGGCTCGTTCCAATTCCTTCCTTTTTTTTTTTTTTTTTTGTCAACATCAAACGCACATTACCAAATACTTTTTTATTCTAGGTACTAAGTAGGTTTTGACAGTTACTAACCTTCAGTAATACCTTACTGCAGAAACCATGTCCCAAGACTCATGAACCACCCCTTCACAACGTTCATCCTTAAGCCATATTGCCTTGAACCTAAATGGTCGTTGAGGTCTAAAAAATCTACTCTGTATATTATCGGAGCAAAGCCAAATGGGTTTATGGTCCAAGGAGAAACCCAGCAAGTGGTGGAGCCTAACCGAGCGGAATTTCAACACCCAATCAGATGTTGCCAAAGCTCGATCCAGTCTGACCCAAATTACGTTACCATCAAACCTTCGATTACACCATGTATATGGTAGACCCGAAAAACCAAGATCCTTGAGGCCACAGAAATCTAGGCACTCCCTAAAAACAATGCATCTGTCTCTCTTCTCTTATTGATCCCCCCCTGACTTTTCACTCAATCGTGTAATTTCATTAAAATCTCCGATGCAAACCCATGGCATATTCAACTGATTTGCTAGGTGACGGAGTAGTGTCCATGAATCTTCCCCGTTAGCAACTTCTGGAGCTCCATAGAAGCCCATGAAGCGCTAGGCATCATCAATTCCTGGATTCACTACCGCATCGATGTGGTGAGGAGAGAAGAATTTGATGTGCAAGTCGAGATCATTCATCCATAACAGTGCTAACCCACCACTCTGATGTCTACGAGGGATAATAAACATGTTATCAAACTTCATGCGACATCGTATCTTCTTAAGATAGCTATTCTTCTTCTTTGTTTCCATCAAGAACACAATCTTGGGTCCTTTTACTCTCACCAAGTCGGAGAGCTCGCAAACTTGTCATGGGATCCCAAGCCCACGGCAGTTCCAGCTCAAACAATTCATTGGATGTGGCGGGTTGAGGTACAACCACCACCAGAATGGTTTCAGGTGAAGGGAGAACATGAGGAGACACTGCTCTTTTCTTTTGAGATTGAGTATCGGCTTCATTGTGAGGAGGGAGGGATCTTTTCAGGTCATGTTTCTTAACCCTAGCTACAACTAATTCTCCCTTTGTATTTGTTTTTGGGTTCTTACTCGGCTTGGGCCTCACTTTAATTGCTATACCCATAGTATTTGAAATGTCCTTAAGAGGGCTTTTCAGGTTTGGGTTAGGCCCACTTTGGCTGCATACGTTCACAACCTCGAGCCCAGGCCCATCATTCAGATTTGTCTGATTAAACGAGCTGTTTAAAGCTTTTGTACTCTCCCCATTTAAAATCGTGCTTTGTAGAATCTCTGCCAGCAATCTATCAAATTTTTTGAGATCGGAATCTATTTCTTGAAGCTTCACTAGGAAAGGATCTCCATCCGTAAACGTACCCAGATTTTTAGTCATTATGTGACAACTTGCACTCGAAGATGATTCACCGTGATTCCCTCCTTCAGTTTCGGGTTTGTAGTTTCCCAGAATAACTTCATCAAACCTGTTTTGGACAGAGTCAGCTGTCATAAGAGGTAGGTCATTACTAGTTGGATACACAAAATTAGGAAATGCCGTCGGAAGGGGGCATTTAAGTTTGCATTAATGACTTCCTCATGGGTGTCCATTTCCATAATAGGATTTAGGTTCACCGGTGGCAAGCCTGTGTCGCTATCACCACCCTCCTTTTAACCACCCCGTCTTCTATCTTTGCTAGCTGCAGAAGTTGTAGCAACATTATCGTAAAAACCCGGAACAAAGATGATGGGCTTATTGATGTAGGGTGAAGCACGTAAGAATTGACCGAATTGTTGTTGCTTCGCCGTAAGTGAACCTTTTCTTTGAATCCACAGGGGGCAATCCTTGTCACCGTGATCAAGTCTTCCACACCAATAGCATATATTAGGGAGCTGCTCATATTTAAAACTCACCCAGGTCTGGGCACCCTTCTCTAAAGACACTACTCAACCTCGGCATAATGGTAAAGATATGTCCAGGTTGATTTTGACACCCATAAATCTGCCACCGTCCTCATCTACTCCACATATAGAACGACAGACCGTGCCAACCATATCGCAGATACTTTCAGCAACCTCCCTTGTCATGAAATTGATTGGTAAATGGTGGACTTGGACCCAAAAAGATGCCCTCTAGAAATTGAGATCGCTAACAGGGATGTCCTGATCATATTTCTAAAAAACCACCAGATGCTTGTCAAAACACCATGGTTCGGATTAAAGGATTCGATCAACATCACCTTGATTCTTGAAGACAAATAGAACTACGTGATCCTCGAGATTGCGAATCTTAAAACCATCTATGGAGCGCCATAGTTGCCTAAATGTTCTGGCCACTGCTTCCATGTTCAAGACACGTTTTGTGAGGAATTTTGCTGCAAGAATGCACTCCGATGATCGAAGTTGGTTTTTGCGAACCTGGAGCCTTCTCTTTCATCAAGACTTAGCTTTTTCCATGATCTAGTCAAGTCCTCCATATCAGGCACGAAAAAAGAAAAAAGAAAAAAACTAACATATATTAAAAATAAAAAAATAAAAAAAGAAGAAGAAGATAAGAACTGTTTCCCACACCCCCAAAAAGAATGAATAACCACTAGCTCAAGAGATAAGCTTGTTACCTCTCAAGAACGCACACACCTTCAGACAGAAGGGACAACACTTTCTACAGCCTAAGTGAAGGGAAAACGTAGACCCTTTCTTAGCAACAAAGAAACGATGTTAGGCTAAGCCTTGATACCCATTAACTAAACCCTAGTAACCTAAACACTAATTTAGGTATTCATCCTCCAATAGAATCTCTACTAATAAACCAACCAAATTCATTTTCTAGTTTCTACTATAACCTACACTTGTGACTTCTTTGGTTGTCGAGAGAGCTCTTTATCAGTAAAATGAAGTAGCCTTCTGAGTCTTAAAGTCATGTCACAGTGGAAAGGTAATGCAGTTCGTTGCTCTAAGTATGCAGGGCTAACAGTCATCCATGATAGTGTATGAAGCTTTGCTGCAACCGACTCAAGACCTAATGGGTTTCAATTTCAAAATCTTTAGCCGCTGAGCTTAAATTCCTACCTTTGTGGACACTAATGGACCTAGAAAACCCAGATCTACGGCTACCCACCACCTGCGACCCCAAAAAAACCCAACCAACACCACTAATCTGACCTAGCCAACACGATCTCCACCTCCACCAATCTGGCGTAGCCATCAAACCCAACCAACCCAACCCTCTCTCGCCCCTTCTCCACTTCCACCGCCGATCTCCATTGAGACTACCTCCACCACCGATCTAAGCTCCTTTATCCAACTCCACCACCAATTTAAGCTCCTCAACTACCTCCACCACCACCTCCACTACCGATCTATAACCACTACCTCCACCACCATCGATTTTAGCCCTTCTCTCTCTCTCTCTCTCTCTCTCTCTCTCTAACCAAAATCAAACCCATATAGGAAAATGAGAGAGAGAGAGAGAGAGAGAGAGAGAGATACAAACACAAACACACACCAAAGAGTGAGGGAAATATAATAAGTTTTATTTTTTGGTTTATTTTAAAAGAAAGAAGAAAAAGAATGGAAAAAAGATTTTTTTAAGGAGTTATTTTAATTTTAATTTTTTAAATTCAAATGCTGACATGACATTTAAAAGATATAAAATTATTTTTTAAAATAGTTTTTAGTGGTCATATCAACGTTTAATGTGCTAGCAACAGTGCACTCAGTTTGTCACTTAAGCAGTTTTCATTAGTGAGCTAACGGTAAAGACCAAAATAATCTGCATTTTTCTTTCTGAGGATTAAAAATGGTAAAATAGAAAGGTAGAGCCCAAAATAAAAATAAGACCAAAATGTAAAAACTAAAATTGCATTTACGACAATGTTAAAAATAGGAAGTTCAATCATTCCCATTTGCAATATAAAATAAATAATCTCGTCGTTGACCACTTGTGGGCGATGGAAATTTTGGTCCACTACCCTAGTACTTTTTTTATTGGTTACTCAGCTTCAGTGTATGTGATATTAAAACTATTTATTGGAAAATGACTTTTGAAGATCAAAGATAAAATTTGACAGAGTCAAGAACCAACTAGAATCCCTTGTGTGCTAAAGGATATGTAAACATTGAGATGCTGACACTTCCAAAAAAAAAAAAAGGGGAAAAAAAGAAGACCATCCTAAAGCAGGTGCCACAACTTGGCCAATCATGCATATAAAGCTCCTGGAAGTTAGGTATACCGACTTGAATTTATTCATAGAAAATCCTTACATACAGAATAATTGAAAATTATAATTGGCTTATTGCTATATTAAATAAATTGATTAGTGCAAGAAACAGCCACCAACAAAAATGAGCGAACCATTCACTGGTCTCCTGCAACCTATTACTCTCAAAAGTCTAAAAAATGTACTACTATCAAATTCGCACTAGCATAAATGGATGACTCCGAAATACCCAAAAACGATTGCATTGGAGAGAATGTTTCAACAACTGCCCCAGAAATATATATTGATAAAATTCCTATGAAGGGCTTCCAGGGAAAAAATTATACTAAAAATTTGAACAGAAAATTTAAACGAACAAAAAAAGAAGGAAAAAAAAAAAAAAAAAAAAATCACAGCTAGTAAGTTACAACTCTCAATTGTCTCTACAATGACCGTCTTCCCGCTCTGCATTTGCAGAAGAGAGAACAGAATGCATATATACAAATCTGGCATGCCAACATGCCATTCTTCTGTGCCAAACCCTCTTCTTCTGAAGATCAGTGCCTTGCAGCGTAAACAACAACGGCCCAGAATAAATAACTGAAGCTATTGAACAAGCAGCATAACCCAGATAAAAAAATGGGTCATACCTGCCAATTATGGACCAACAATGTGATTATTAAAAATTTAGCATTCCAAGGATATCCTAGTTAAAGATGAAACTTTCTAGAAAAATTAAGGATACTTGAGTTTGAGATATGACAATGACATACCAGTCCTAGTAGCTACGTTAAATCTCATCTTGGCTGCCAAAAGCTTGGACCTGAAACATGACACAGGATATTCTTAGCCTAGAATTTAGCAACCTACAATGCAATACAAGAGCAGAGTAATTGGTGATCCAATTACAATAAATCTGAAAGCACCAAATTTTTTTAAGGTTAATCTGATAGTGCCTAAACAGCGCCTAAACAGAATTTTTTTAATAGGTAAATGAAAAGCTTTATTCAATCAAAAAAAAAAAAAAAAATTAGTACAGCCACTGTACACAGGACATGTATAGAGGAGACAAAAGAACCGAAACAGAAATATAAATATTAAATCAAATAGCTAAGGGAGAAAAGGAGAAGAGAGAGCTAGCAATTTTTCTATTTGGTAAGATTTGAACCAAATGTTCCCTATCCCCCCAACCCCAATCCTTTGGCCACCTAAGCCATATAGGATTTTTCTTTTCTTTTTTTAATTTACTCAACTCATTAAATAAAAGTTCCAAAGAAAAAAATTACACACCTCTGCCTGCCACTGGAATTGGACCTTCAAATGGAGGTCTATAAGGTATGGCATTTCTATGATTCATAGTCCGGGGGGGAAATCTCCATCCTTGGCCTGGTAACCTTGTGGGCTCACATGGAGGACCAACATATGGACCAGGTGTATAAGACGTTCTGCCTTTGTCAGGATATCTTGGACCTAGGTGGAGAGAAAAACATGAAATATTAATTAAAAAATATGTGACAAGATAGTACCAAAGCAAACAATGGCATTGCCAATAGAACCCAGCTATTTTTTTTTGGCAACTGTACTTATAAAACTTACCTGAAAAGGGAGGTGCAGGAAACCTCCACTGATCATGATGCTCATATGGGGGTGGTTTCATTCTCTCATGGTTATTGTAAGAGTTTTCTCTATCAACATTCTGCCCAAAGTGGAATCTATTGGAGTAGGAAGGTGGTGGGGCATCCCTATGAGGCCTTACACGCTGGTCCCCATGAAAATATGAGAACTGATTTGATGGTGCAGGATGAGGTGGCCGTAAACCATAGTTTTTATTATGCAATGTAGCACCATTAGTTTGTCGACCATTATTCACTGCCTGTCCAGAGAAATTGCTGAACGAGCAAGAAGCAGACTCAGCCATCTGTGTTGAAGGATCTCTCCATTCAGGAGAACGATATCGTATTGTTTGGTCAACTCTTTGTGCAACAGGCTCCTGAGCCACAGATTGAACTATGTTGTCTCGCATATTCTGCATGCGAACACAAAAATCAAAAGGAAACAGCACATAATGAGTTTCTTTCTACTACATTGATGCTAAAAAGAAAGAGAAGGCAACATAAAAGGAGGACGCACATGTTTATCCACACCATTGGCGTAGGAATCTGACATAGCAGAAGGAACAGGGGGTGGTGGAGGTGGAGGGGATGAGGGCAGTGGCGGGGATGAAGGTGGCACGTCCTGAGGTAGTGGCGGTGCAAAGGGCAGAGGAACATGCTGTTCACACTGATTATTCGATGTCTGTATGGCATTGACTTCAGCAACATGAAAAGATGAACTTGTTTCAACTTCACAAGAAGGAGCAACGTCCTCCATTTCAAGCTCACCATCAACATCTTCCAATATATGTCTATGCTTTTCAATTGATGGGATTGATTCATGTTCTTCATGGGCTTCAGAATTATGCTCAGGAGTAACTGCCTCAAAACTCTCTCCATCAGAATCGCTTCCGTCATCGTCATCCTTAAGCATGCGGGGCATACAAAATCCAGGAAGCTGAAGACTTGAATTGCTGCAAAATGTCGAAAAGTCTCAAGAAAAAGGTATTTGAAAAAAAGAATATGAGATAAAAAGAAAACAGATCAATTAAATTCAAACCTTCCATATTCGTCGACAAGCATACCCTCCATTTCTCTAACAGGATCATCTAAAGCCCTTTCTGTTCTTGCTGAGCGACGAGCGTAGGGACCTGCAGAAGATGAACCACTTAGGGAGTCCAATTCTCGCATATGGTGACGAACAACAGATTCTGGAAGGATTCTCCTTTCCAACCAAAGCCTCAAAACCTATACCCAAAAAGAGGAAGGGTTAAGCACTAAACCAAAATAATGAAAAACTACGAACTGGACAAGGATATTAATTTAATAAGATTTTTTCCCCTTATTTCACAAGGAAAGTTTCTTCACTTGCCCTAAGACACTGCTTGCGGTTTTCATGCCCAGTACTTCCAGGTGGAGCAGCAGCTGACAATAGCCGTGGCAGCACTGCCTGGATAGCGGAAGGGTAGATACCACCAACATCACCTGAAAAATTCAAACTTAGTTTTAACATCAGTGAATTCACATTTTGTTAACTAGCTTTCATCTGTTGGATCACAACATGATAACAGATGCATTACCTTTCAAGCTTCGAGAGCATTGAGTAATAGAATCAACAAGGAAGAATAAGTCCACCCTCCGATGTAAGCTTGACTCAGTTTCCAAATTACGGACAAGAATTTCCACCACCTATTTAGAAAATAAAAATAAAGATACATCAAAGAAAAACACATGGCAAATGCTTATACTTCAAATGCAGCCTAAAATGCAAAGAAAGACCATGCAAAATATCTTCACTATTCTGAATGGATTTCCATGTTTTGCAGGAAACGACAAATTTTATAAGATGTAACACTACTGAATTGAGTCCATCATTCCGGTGGACTGAAAAAAGCACAAATTTGATACCTAGAGATATTCAAGTACAAAAACTGCAATTGGTTGCTCTGTAAAAGGAGATGTTCAGTCACAATAGTGGAAGGTGGAAATCACAGGTTAAGGTTAGCAAATTACTATGGTCTTAAACCAATCTCCTTTAACCAATGGAAGCAATTAAAATCCAAAGTGAAAATGGACCATGAAATGGAAAAAATGCTACACACACACACAAGGAAATCACAGCCCAAGAATACAATAAGTATTAAATAAATCCACCACAAATTCAACTACTAAGATTTAATGTATCCAAGAAATCATCATTTTTGATAACCATGCCTTGAATAGAGAACTTAAAAAGCCTTTTTAAGCCTAAAGGACACACCAAAATTGGTCACACAACATTGTTCTTTTCTTAAATTAAAAAGAAAGAAAGAAAGAAAGAAGAAGAATCCAACAAAAAGCCTTTTTAAGCCTAAAGGACGCTCCAAAACTGGTCACAGAACATTGTTCTTTTCTTTTTTAAAAATAGAATCCATCAAAAAGTATAATGTCCCAAGCAAAAAAATTCCTTTGCAACCCAGACCTCCAATTCCTACATTCCAACAGAACTAGAATCATCCTAGGCATCATGTAATTCACCCTCAACAAAGAAAACCAAACTGATCAACTTCCCTGAGACTAACAGTGTAGCAGAACAGAGGATATATTACCATAGATGTAAGTGAAACAAAAGATAGTCCACATTACAGCGAATGCAATTCACATATGAGCACCCCTGGTTGAAGTCATGTAAACATAAACACGACATTTTACTATCATAACCTGCTAAAACTAAACTTCTATCCTGAAATACTTTGGAATCTCCCTTCCCTTGTATGTCAGGATAATCCTATCTAAAAAAATTAGTGAATCTTCAACAGAGATACTATTGTTGACCAACAAATTGCTACTAAAGAAACATTAAAATACAAACAAAAAGGTATAAAAAATTTAATTTTACACATCAAAAAACGGTATAAAAAAACAAATTTCTAAGTATGAAACCAGCGCTCCTCAAATCTTTTAAGTTATTGGCAAAGACCCATATAACAAGTCGAAATGTCAAATTTATTCTGCTTTTCAAAATTAACCAAAATAAAATATTTTACAATTTAGCAATTACTCAAATATTTTCACATAATCATACTATTTATATTTCTTGTCAACCGGCCAGCAATTTTACAACAAGGAGCATAGTTTACTAGCCCCACATTAAGGAAATAGTCTCCCAAAAATTGCAAATAGATAATTCGGTCAAGAAAGAACTTTGCAAAACATAGACTGAATTAATTACTGTGCATACGAAATTTCAAAAGGTGGTAGACACAGAAATAAGAGAATGGTCATAAACCCTTTCAAGGCAAAAGCCATTATACAAAAATTTAATATTATTTACCTCATCCCTGACAATTTGCCACCTTACAAAAGGTGTCAATTGCATATTAAGATCCTCTCCATTTGAAATGGATTCATTTCATGGTTTAGATTAAATATTACGTATCTAGTGCACATCATTTAAAATTTTGAATGACATGACATTATTTACATTGTCGATTCAAGAATTAAAATCTTAACTGTGAAATGGACCCTCTCTTTATTTCACTTGAAATGGAGAGGATCCTATTCTGTCAATTGCCTACATGAGTTAACAGAGAAATGAAAAAAAAAAAAAAAAAAAAGGAAAGGAAAAGGAAGAAAACAAAGTAGACAATTTTTAAAATACCCTTTCTTACTAAATTTAAAATATCCACAATTTAACCGAGTACTGAACTAAAAATTAGATAGGAGATCTAAAATAACAGTATCATACCTTAGCAGCAACACCAAACTTTGCACAGTCAATAGCTATGCGTGTTGCTCTACCAATGCTCTCCTTTGTCCTTGTCAAAGTTCCAAGCTGTCCTTCAAAGGATGATAGAGCAACAGGTGCTTCCCCATGTCTGCCTATAGATTTTGGTTTTTGAGTTACTGCTGATTCAAGTTTTTCTTCTTCATCAACAAGTGGAGCAAAAGAGGTTTTCTTGTGGTGTAAATGCACATCAGGACTACAACTGCCATTATTTTGAACAATATTACTACTATCTGAAGTAGACATGTGGCAGTTTGAGGTGTGAGGTGGAGATGCCTGGGCAAGAGAATCTCCTGCATCGGTTAGAGATGGGCTTGACCTGATGACAGAGATATCCTTTTCACCAGGGTGATCATCAGAAAATGAATTCGAACTTGGACCCTCTGGTGTATGACAATGTTTGACCTCTTTCACAACCTCACACCTAAAACAAAAATAGTATAATAGTAATGAACAATTAGTACAGAACATACTATAAATTAAGTTATAAGAACAAGGAAGAAACAAAGGGTTCAGGTAGCCTTTTAAAATTTGTTACACATTACATACTACTAAAACTGTCCACTTAAAATTTTCATTTTCCAAGAAGTTAACAATCAATTCTCAACTATTCATTTTCTATTTTTTCTCACTGTTGTCCCCTGACAATTGAGGCCACAGTGGAGGACAACCTGCTTTATGATTATGGCAAAAGTCCGCATGGATATAAGAAAAAGAAACTGCAAGGATTCAACCTTTGTGGGTTAGTAGCACAAGATAGTATCTATTATATTGTTGTAAAGCTGCAGTAAAGTATTAAAAGTGTGCTTACATGCCATTTACTTTGCTTTTGGCATCCACTGAAGGCATCAACAAACACATGTTATCCTCACAACCAGTATCATCTGCACTGTACTGATGCATAATGGTATCATTTCTAGGTGACACTTTATGACTCTCATTAGGACAGGAGGCAGGACGGGAACTCATCCCCATTTTATCTGTATTATCAACTTCTTTATCACAAATTTCAGCTTTACAATTGGTCAATTCAACATTTTCAACATCTCCTTCATCCTTTGGAGGCAACAAAGGATCAATTGAAGTCCCATTAAAACTGAGGTTAGCCTGTCTTTCATCAAGACTAGGAGACACATATGATGCACTTTGAGTTGGGTCTGCAGTTCTAACAGTGCGACTATCAAAAGAATCACTAATATCTTTGCCATCAACATCATCCCTAGCATCAGGGAAGACATCCTCGGAAAATTCATGCTTTGGGATCTCTGAAAATTCAACTGGTTGATTGCACAAGTCCACCTCCATTGACAATTTACAATTTTCCTCTGAGATTATTGGGCTTCGACTTGTAGAAAATCCAGAACCACATACCTGAGAAGAAATATTGCCAAGAGAACCCATACTCGGCAGTCCCAGACAAGTCCTTGCTTTGCTTTCCACAGCCACATGAGGGCTTCTTTTCATCGGAGAAATACAACACCCACTAACTACAGTTTTCAAGGTTGGTGATGCTTCATTACAAGCTTGACCTTCTTCAGCAGCATTAGCTGACATAGCTTCCAGAGCACGATGAAGGCGTTTAGACGGAGGTAAAGCTGCTTCACCATCCATCGAGCAGCCAAATGATTGTTCTTTCTTAACTTTCCAAGGCTGAGGTCTATTCATTGAGACTTGAGTGCAATGCTTGGAAGGTGACAATACATTATCCAGAGCTCCATTCACTACAAGTGAGTTTCTGTCTGTAACACTATCATCATCATGTTTTTCATGCATGCTGATCTGCTCTGATGGATTAACTGTAGATTCCTTTATGGTTCTCTCTTCTGTCTGTGAAGAGCTATTGAATTCCTCCTCTGCAGATGATGATTTTCCCATCCGCACCCTTGCTCGTTTCACCAATGGCAGGTGCTCATCTCCATCTTCCTTCAAGCATCTCTCATTCATCTTTTCAAAATCTCTTTGTGAATTTATACTAGTATTCTGCACCCCAGCCTCCAAACCCATCTCCTTGTCCAATGTGGCAGGAGGCACAGCTGAATCATTAGTCACTCGCTTTCTGCTTGGTTTCCTTTTCTTCTTGATGACAATAGCCTTTATTTCAAGATCAAGCCCTTTGCTTAACTCAACATCTCCATCCAAACATTCAACAACAGTATCAGAGTGCTCAAGTTTACAACCAGACTCAATTGTGCTGCCTTCATTTAGACTAAAGGTGTCAGAATCAACTGTGGCAATTTCAGAACTATTTTCTTCAACACTGCCATTTGCAACAAAAGCAGCAGAATCAACATCATCCGACTCAGATGCATCAGGTGACTTCCTGATTCGCTTATTCCTTCTTAAAGAACCCTCCCGAACTACATTGGCTGATTTGTCTCCAGCATTATTGCCACCATCATTGCACGACATTGTGAAGGTTCGTGATCTACGGGTTTCCAACCTTGATGAACTTCTAGACCTTTGAGCCTTTCTATAAGTGGCACAGCTCTGTGGCTGTATGAGACTGGATCTTTTTTTTGAAGAGTAAGTAGTTAGCAAAGGTGTTGCTGTAACCGCCGCAGTATCAATAGATTCCTCCCCTAAGGCCTCTTTATCAAGCAAGGCATCGGCAGGTGCTGCAGCTAAGGCATCCTCAACAAGAACACCGGAGTCATTTTTATCTGTTGTGGTAAATGAAGTTTTTAACTGTGAATTTTGATTTATTTCAGGAGTTTCTGTCTGATCATTCGATTCAAAGTTGGCTGATAAGTCAGCTGAATTCCCACCCTTTGCAGGTGCAACCTCATCAGCAGAGTTTAAACCATTGACTAGATCCTGTTTCTTTAATTTCTCATAGCTATCGATAATCTCCTGGACAGCACGTAGAAAATCAGCACTCCTGCCATTACGTTTGACCAGAAGAGATTGTTTCTTCTCTTCAGTAAATGCTTCAACATCAGCAGGATTGCAGAAGCCTCTGAATGACAAGGTATTGCTATTAGAATAAGGTTAAGTTGCTTGCTAATGTCAAATTAAACTCTCATAAGGCACACTTAGAGAAAAACAAGAGCGACACTGAGTAAAATAAACCAGAACAATTGATGTCCATAGCAAACAAGTGAATTCACTATCACCACAATGGATCCAAACAAGAGAAAATGTTGACAAAGTAACACAAAGATATAAAGTGAGTGGAACCAGAACAAAGCCAAGCTTGAAGAGCAAAATCCATCTTGCATTAACTCTCACACATTAGTAAAAAAACTTGGAACATAGAAGTGGAAGGCATAACTATTAGTATAACACATTGAGATGTCATATTTATACATGCTACGTTTCAAAAAGAAACAATACATAATGCCAACATGAAATGAACAATCAATATGTCAAGACCACACAACATACACAGATGACTATGTAACAATGTTTTAACTTTTAGAGTAAAAGATTTGTATGCTTTCTCTTGCTTCCCTCAAAAGAAAATATCATAGAAAAAGAAAAAAGCAGAAGGAAGAGTAAAAAGTTCTCTGGCCTTGAACATTGAAGAGAAGCCAATGGCTATAGTTTTCCAATGAAAAATTGGAAGTTTATCACCTCCCATTGAAGGAAAAATTTACAACTCCACATTTGAGCTGCAACTCTGACCTTGAAGACATACAAGCACATCCATAGTACTTTTGATCAGTAGATACAGATATAAAGAACAAGTATATTAATAAACTATTTGTCTAACTCCAGGTCATTTAATATTATTACGTCTTTCCAGACTTCAATCAATCCAATGAAGTTAAAACCTCCATATCCTAACAACTGCACTTCGATATAAAATAGGGTAATTTAGAAAAATAAAAATTAAAGAAAAACATTCTGCACTTTAACGTTTCACAGATAATTAAGGACAATGGAACGGGACAGAGTCTGATAATAAAAAGGAGAGGTGAGGTCAGAGTATTGAGGGACAAGTGTTTTGGGATGATAATAAAATACGCATAAAAAATTAAAATATAAATAGAATATTTTTTTTTATAAGATATATTTTATTGCAAAAAAAAAAAAAAAAAAAAAAAAAGACATACAGGAGCCTAAAGAATACGGAGAAGAAAAAAAAACTATGTACAAAGTGACAACAATGACTATAAATTCCGGAATGGATCTGTTACCAGTTACTCCCCATGCTCCAGACCAATCAAATAAAGAACCTCTAAACAAAGCTACCAAAAGGGTTCTTGTTGTATAAATAGGATATGTATAAACAATTTAAACATATGTTAAATAAGATACACACACAGATGCATACACTCGGGGTGAAAACCTGACCTCCCATGTGGGGTGGAACAGGACAGGTCAAACGGGGTGGAGCATTTTTGTCCTCTCTAACCAACATAATTAAGGCTCCATTCCATACAAGAGGGCAAAGCAATACACGATTATGGTCCACCAACTACAAAGAGAACAACCATATAACTATAGAACTCAAAAAGCCTTAAAGTTCATATTCAGATGACCAACTGTCAATCCAAACAGATTTTTAAAAAGTCAGCATAGCTGTAGCTTCAGCTGTAACCAAATAATAAGCCCAACGTCCAACCACATCCCTAACAATCAACTGATAAATTGATCAACAAATAAGCTCAAAGCCTAGAAAATTTCTTTTTCCTTTTTGTGAGTAATATGGAATTTTATTAGAAAATAAAGGGAAGCTCTTAAAAAGATGATTTACTAATAGTGTGTTTGGTTGGGTAGATTTTAGGGGTAAAAAGAAACGAGGGGAAAGAAAATGGATTGGATAATCCAGTTTTCCCCCAATTGGCTGAAAGGAAAAAGGGATTGATGGAAACAAATGAGTGTGTGCTTTCGATATCTTGGCTCACCAATTCATGAAAAGAAAATCCAAACGCAAAACTGAATAAATTAATTTTTAAAATAACAAAAGAAAGGAAAAATAATTGATTTCTCAAATTCAAAATATTTAGAAACTCAAGGAAGTTCATAGAATAGCATTCATGAACTTAGGAAATTACAAACAGGTTTCAACATATCCTTAAGAAGTTACAACCACATAAAGAACTTAAAACTAAATAGAGACTAATTCTGCAGCGTATAAATTGAAAAGATCAAACAAATGCATGTATGTCAATAAGCTATTTTGGAATTGGAGCTCTAAACACACAGCTTGTGAAAATCTCCATGGATTCTATTGGTGCTGTGGGCCAATGGTATTTAATCAACTGCTCCTATGGCAGTGCCAGGAAGTTCAAACCTTCAAAACTGCTACAGCTTGTAGGATAATGGGGCCTATTCAATGAACAAGATGATAATTTCTTTTGTAAGCAGAATTTTTTTTTTTTTTTAAGTCCCAAAGAGAACACTCACCAAGTAAAACACATTCAGCTTTCATCCAGTAATAAGAAGTTAAATATTTGATACATAATCAACAAAGGTCCCGCAGAACCAAATTCATATCAAATCCAATCAATATAGACTATCTTCACATGCACTTTGCACTTGTTTAGAGTTTTTTCGTTTTTAAATTTTTACTTTAAAATGTCTAAATGTTAATTAAAAAATTATTAACAAACGTAACACATAATAACATATATAAGGTTTTTTGTGTAAATGGCATCACGACATTATCCCATATATATATATATATATGGTCCAAGTCTAAATCTTATAATTTAATTGTCACAATAAGTGGGGAGGGGGGATTCAAACCCTGGTTCTACTTATAAAAGTTATAGGAGAAACAGGCAAGTCTAAATCCTATAATAACCAATTGACATGAAATTTAGGGTGCGTGTTAAGACTTGAGAATATTAAGAACATGCAATCTAACATTTGGTCTTCAAAATATTAATTTGATAAGAAGTTATTGAGTAGCATAACATTATGCAAAAGTTACACCAAAAGTAAATTGATCCTCACATACACACACTTCTTTTTCGATAAGTTGGTTGCCACTCACGCACACAAAGAAATCTTAAATGAAAGTGCAAGTGATGATTATAAATCAGGAGGGTCAGACCTTAATATGCACTGAACCAAAAAAAAAAAGGGCACCAACTTATTACCATAACATACCCAATGAATCCTAATAATTCCAAACATCTAAGGATTATGACATTCATATAAGGTGGAGGAAAACAAAAGCATTCAATACATAAATGAAGAGTACAGATTGAACCGCCCAAAACAAACATAATCATCATCGCAAACAATGTGAGTAATATAAACATGATATTTGAATTGGGGATACAAAAATAGTGTAAAAGGTATCCAACCAGCAGTAGTAAAAAGAATCACCAATGAGTTCTAGCTCAAATGGTACTTCGGTACTTCCTCCTCCCATAATAATGCGATGGGGGGTTAGGTTGTGGGTTCAAGGTGTGTAGCCTACTAATAAAATCATAGTTAAAAGAATATACTAATTTTTTAGTATTGTACCAGGGTAGAAAATGAAAAAAAAAAAAAAAAAAACAGTACACACAGCCCACCCCTACACTCTACCTCACGTATTGAATATGCCTAAGACAAAACTGTTCATTACAAGCAAACTTATGACCTCACAAGTTATATACTTAAAAATTACAGTGGATGAAGAAACCACCCTGAAGTACGGTCTTAAACCCATGCAACTCAATGCTCTCACAGTGCCGTTGAGCCTCAATTGAGGCTACTGCCCACAATCTACCATTCAAATATCCACAAACACCTTTAAGCCCACACGTCAGATAACCCACACCCACTAACCTAACCTAGCCCAACCATCCCTACAACCACCTTTAAAACCCCACCTCAAACAACCCACATCCACTAGCCTCCACAGCATCACTCACATCACTGGAGGATCAATTGGCAATGAATCTTTCTTTTTAGATGTTATTATGTATTATATTTGAAAATATGCGCTTCACTTTAATCAGGTGCAATTTTGAGCTTAGCACCTATTTGCACCTATCCTCTAAGACGTTTGTGCGCTTGACGCTTTGACCAACACTAGTTGAATTGTAAAGAGAAAGGAAGAGGAAGGAGGAAGCTGAAAAATATTATTGTGGCTAAAAGTGGGGAACATGAGTTGGGAAGTCAAGTTGAAGTAATTTACCACTACAACCACCTTTAAAACCCCACCTCAAACAACCCACATCCACTAGCCTCCACAGCATCACTCACATCACTGGAGGATCAACTGGCAATGAATCTTTCTTTTTAGATGTTATTATGTATTATATTTGAAAATCTGTGCTTCACTTTAATCAGGTGCAATTTTGAGCTTAGCACCTATTCGCACCTATCCTCTAAGACGTTTGTGCGCTTGACGCTTTGACCAACACTAGTTGAATTGTAAAGAGAAAGGAAGAGGAAGGAGGAAGCTGAAAAATATTATTGTGGCTAAAAGTGGGGAACATGAGTTGGGAAGTCAAGTTGAAGTAATTTACCACTACAACCCTTTGTATCGTCTAAATGTATTCAAACTAAGATGTGTGGGAATTTTTGGCATTTTAAAGAAGAGGACAGCAAAAGAGAGGAATCCCCCTTTTAAGTATAATAGATGAAAGGATTATCAGCCATCCCATATAGCATGTAAGGATGAGCAAAAAAACATAAACGAAGATGTGTTTTCGTGACAATGGTCCTTGGAAGTAAGGGGTGGAAGGTGAGGTGATGGTTTCAACCCTGTGTGCACGAAGTGTGTACTTAACTAATGAAAAAAAATAAAAAACCCTAAAAAACTAAAAATTTTCTCAGTTGCACTGAAACACAAAAAGTATTTTAGACCATCATTTAAAATGTGCAAAAGAGAAACCCTGTAGAGCTCTACAAGAGACTTTCACCATTCACCCACCCCAGCACCATGAAGCAAACCATCAATAGAAGGAAAACAGCCTCCCCATTTACTACTTGGCCAAGGACCACTAATGACCCCTCTCATAATCAAAGTCACTCAAAAGTTAAAACAGTATCTTATACCCCAGCCTCAACAAGTATTGGTAACTTACAATTCAGACCCTGCCCAAGCCACACCCCCAAAAAAAAAATAGATCCCTTTCCGTAGAGCCTGAATAATGGCAAATGACAAGATACTATCAATACAAACTTCAAGACCAATGTCCATTTATTTTTCCTACTAGAAGTAAAACAGGGTAAACCATATCACTAATCTTTATTGTTGTAGAAACCAATTATGCTTATTTAAGCCAAGGAAACAACCAACCTTTTCATAATTAAAAAACTACAAACAATATATATAGTACCGTGGTACCTTAAGGATGACACACATTCATTTCAATTTATTCTAATATATAAAACCCCATTTATCTCAATAAAGGTGAGATCGAGGGTCCTAAGCCTAGAATAAAGCAGTTAATCTTAATCACCATTTTCTTTCTAAGATGCAGATACATACATATATAGCAACAGATGCCCATACTACACCTCAGTTTCGAACCTCTTTAATCTCTCATTTAACAGTGATAAAATTTAAAATGTATACCCAAAAGAAATTTCCAGCCATGTTACACATAATTGAAAAGAGAAGAAATCGGAAAATTTGAAAACAAGAAAGAAAAGGAAACTAGTCAACAACATAAATAGCACACATGCTGCTACTATACCTCAGTTTTGAACCTCCTTTATCTCTCATTTAACAGTGACAAAAATTAAATCTCAAATGCTTATCAAAAGAAGTTTCAAACCTCGTTACACATAATTAAAAAGAGCAGAAATAGGGAAAAAGAAAAGTCATAATACAGCATAAATAGCAACATATGCTGATACTGCACTTCAGTTTCAACCTCTTTCAACTCTTATTAACAGTGATAAAAAATTAAAATCTATAATTCCATTCAAAAGAAGTTTCCATTACACACAATTGAAAAGAGTAGAAATCAAAAAAACAAAAAATTTATTTAACAACATAACATACTGAATGCCTTATATTCCAGGCCTGGAGTACTTACATCTGTTCTGGCTTGGTTCCAAAGAAGTGGACCACTACTTTCTTCCAATCAGCTGCAAACCCCAAACTCTGTGGCTCTCCCACCTGCCATTAGCAATCAACTTAATAAGCCAACTTGAATATTCAGCTACCCCATCCTTAATTTGTAAAGATTTCCTAAATACTTCAAATTGTAGATTGGTTTTTTATGTGAAAACCAAAGGGGAATCAATGAATCATCTTCTTATACATTGCACCATACCTAAGGAGCTAATGAATTTGCTTTTATGCCAATTTAGAGCTAGTTGGGTCATGCCTAATTCAATAATTGCTATGTTGGCTAGTTGGATGGGGAATTTGGCAAACTCAATAGTGCAGAAATTTGGATGGTGGCTCCTTAATGTCATCTATGGTGCTTGTGGGGAGAGAGAGAGAGAGAGAGAGGAATAATCATACTTTCAAAGGAAAGGAGTTATTAGTGGCACCAATGTTGTTAAAAGCACACTTAAACGTGCTTAAAGCTCAAAATCCCAAGGTCTTCGCACTTTACTTGGCCAAAGCAAAGCTCATTTAGTGAAGTGCGCCTTTGAGCTTTTTGAAGAAGCATAAAGCATGCCTAGGAGTGCTTTCATTTTTTTTTTTAGTTAGTAATAATCAATTTATAAAATGAGCCTACTTCATTTACATGGAAAATGTTTCAAAAAGTTGCCTAAAGAATTACAAAATGTTATGCACAGGAGGAAAATGATTCTAAACACTCGGGAATGGAGTTACAATTAGTAAAACCCCACACCCTAGACCAATCAAACAACAATCTAGACATAATAAAAATATATAAATCATAAAAATTAACTACTCAATCTTAATGAAATGACACGGACCATTAATTTATTATACACACGAGCAATGATAAATTTAATATTCCTGTGCTTTTTAGGCTATGCCTTTGGGATATATTTGAATTGGACTATATGATACATTTGATCATAGCTATCACAGCTATGTATTTTTTATAAAGCACAAGATAATTATATAGAAAGTTGTGTTTAAACTATTTATGACTAGATTATAATCGTATCATGACTATCATCCATTAATAATTATTTTCAAATTTACATTTATCAAAAAATACACAATTGTTTTCAAATTTACTATCTAAAAATTTTAGGAAATTGAAATAACATATGTAAATTGTTGAGAATCCATAGCCATCCACAAAAATATGGGTGTATGGCTTTCCTGTTGTTGTTGTTGAAATAACTCATGTAAAATTTGAACTAACATGCTTTTTGTGCAATTGCACTATTCATTTTAGCTAATAGGAAAATATATTACTATTTTGAGTGCATTAACTTTTTTATTATATTATGAATCTTTCAATTAAATGTTTATATATAATATTTGAATAATGAGTGTTTTACTTCAATTGGGCACAACTAGGCTTCAAGAAGCCTATGCACTTAGGTTCAAGTGTTGTTAAAAGTGCACTTAAGCGCAAAGCCCTTGGGGCTTTTTCCCTCTAAAGCGAAGCACCCTCACAAAAGTGCTTTTTTGACCTTTTTTATTAGGCACAAAGCACGCTTTTTTGAGCTTTTAGTAAATTTTTAAAAAAAAAATCCTGATTTGATTTTTAGCCATTAGATCTCAATATGTTTGATATGCCATTGATATAATACATAAAAACTAATAATGTGGTGTGCTACCATACACCTAAGCCTATCTCTTTAGATATTTTTGAACTTTTAACCATAAACCACACAAACAAACACTAAATCAGACACTCATAAAGAGAGTATTACTTAACATTCTAGTACTTTTTAGCCTTTGCCTTCTTGGTTCTATACTTCTATTTTGATTCAACCATGTTTTGTAATCATGGCCATCAAATATCACGGTTGCATATATTTTGTAAAGCACAATAGAATTACATAAATGTTATATAAAATTATATAAAATGTTTTATTGTAATTTATATGATTAATTGATCACTTGATTGTTGTATTGATCATTAATAATTTTTTTTTAAATGTGCGCTTCACATCAATCAGGCGCTTTGCGCTTTGCACCTAGGCTCCAGGAGGCCTTTGCACTTAAGTGCGCTCAGCGCTTTTAATTCAATTTAATGCTTTTACCAACACTATGTAACACTACTCAAGTTTGCTTTCCCGAAGATATTATTGGAGTGTACATCAACTACCATCCATTACTCTACTCTTTTGATTTATAGATTTCCACAATGGTTCATTTTTTTAGATTTTAATCTTGCTGTATTTTTTTACTTTTGAATTCTTTAGCCGCTCTTATGTATACTCTAGGATAGTGAAATTTCATCGCTTATAAAAAAGTTTTTTTTTATAGAAAATTACGCAATGAACATCAACATCCCCACCCCCAAATTCAATTCTAAATTAAAAAATCTCAATTATTGGAAATACTGTACAATGGTATAAACCTAAAATCTAAAGGGAAACAATTACTGAAGCTTTACCAAATTTACAAAACAATCACATCCATAATCATCCAATTAAACCCCCAAAAAACACATAAAAGTTAACCTTTTTTATTCAAATCGCAAACTCCACACCAGTAAGCGTACACAAAATCAAAGAATACATTCACATGCTATCCGAAACCCAAACTAAAGCAAATCCATTCAACAGAGAAAACACCAAAAAACGAAGAAAAACCAAAAAATAACAATAAAGATCAAAACTTTATACCTTGGCAGGCCAGGCGGGGAAGCCCTTGACTTTAGCGAGCACAAGATCACCGACCTTCCATTGCCGGCGAGCCGCCGCAGCCGCCGCCGCTTTACTCGAGCCTTTTCTCCGGCTCGGCGCCATCGGACTCGAAAACCTTACCCAATCAAAATTGAATCGGGTAGGCCAAACCGATAACCAACACAACAACGAAGAAGAAGAAGAAGAAGATTCTAGATTCACGCCCAAACAGCCCTTGGAATTGAGCGGTTCGGCACACTGCACGGAATTCCGGGAATGGATTCCCAGGCATTGAAATCACGCAAAGCTCTCAGAGAGAAAGAGAGAGAGAGACTCTCAGTCTGTGACGAAACCCTAATTTGCCTCAGAGAGAGAGAGTTTTTTTTTTTTTTAATGTATTTTTGTGGAAGAAGCGAATTCACAGAGAGAGAGGGATATGAGAGAGTTGGTTAGGTAGGGGGCAAGTTAAAGTGCGCTAGGGGGTATAGGATAATGATTTGAATTGAGGACAGGAATTGTGGGGTTAACGTGCGCACTCTGTGTGTGTAGATGAATCTATCAATCTACGGCTTTTAGATACTGTGTTGTGTGCAATGTACGTGTGACCTACTTATTACTTTACCTGTCTCTTTTTTTCAAAATCTGAGACTCCCCACCCCTCCTGCTTCTAGTGGAGTGGGCTTTTAGATACTCCTTTGACTCAGCTTTAAATGTTGTAGAATTTACTTTTCAGATATGTGGACTTGGTCCTTGGGCCTGATTACAAGGTTCATATGTGTGGGCCAGCGTTTATATTGTGTGGCCTATATGGTCTTCTTTGTTTCGCTACCAACATTTGGGCCCTTTGTGTGTGGACATATGAATCTGGGCTTCGTTTGGAACTTTGGGCCCAATTAAATAGTAGGGGATGGGGGAGATGAGGTTTGAAGTTTGAACCACACATACAATACATCACAAATGATATTATTACCCCTAGATTATCACTTAGACTAAGAGCCTGATTCTAGCTATGTGTATTCTTCATAAGGTGTCTAGAAGATAAGGGAGCCATGAGTGCTCCTAATAGTAGTTGAGTCATAACCTAATCTCAATTTCACCTAATGATTCGTGAATTATGTGTGTGTAAGAATCTTAATTCTATAAATGTCACACTTAGAGCACTCACATTAGCCGGTGTAAATTTTTTTGTCCATTTTAGTATAAGAACTTATTTTTCCTATTTTACACAATTACTTTTAAAAAACACACATTAAATCATATATTATACACACTATTTTATTTAAATAATCATTTTTATTCTTTTTTTCATTTACTATCTCTCTCTCTCTCTCAAATCTAAAATCTATTTGGCCTTTCACGCAACTCGCCTCTCTCTCTTCACCGTTGTTGTTATTGTTCTTCTTCTTCTTCTTCTCTTCTTTGCAATATGGGTTTGATGATTTCTTTATGGATCTATATATGGATTTGATGAGTTTGGGATCTTAATTTAGGATGTGTTTGACAAAGAAATAGCTAGGGAAGAGGGTAAGCGAAGAGAGAGAATTAGGTGGGAGAAGTGAAGAGAGAATTTGGTGGAAGAGGTGAGAGAAAAAATTATTTAAAAAATAAGGTACAAAGCTACAATAACCGTAAAAATATGCACGGTTAGAGTATTCACATAAGTCCGTCTAAAACTTTTTATCTATTTTACCATAACAACTTACTTTTTCTATTTGACACAACCACTTTGCAAAAACACTCACATTAGATTATTTATTGGACAAAATTTAGTTACAAAATTGATTGTAGCCTAAGGCTATAAGCTTACTCAATAAAATAAACATCACTACATATTTTGAAAATCTAACTGTTGAATTGCATGTTCTTTACATTTTTAATACACATGTCAAATTTTGTGTCAATTGGATATTATGATTGCGTTTGAGATTAGAGGTTAAAGTTAGCTTATTTTTGCTACTATTCAGCTTATTTTTGCTACTATTCATGAATCTTACTATACTATTTCAGCTAATTTTTTTTATCTTTATTTACAATACTTTCAGTAAAAAGTTTTCAGTTTCACCTAAATAAGTTGTTCCCAAATGGACCCTATATACTATATGATCTATAAGCTTATATTTTATGCATAATTTTAAACTACAAAAACTAGCAATTTAAATAATTTATTGATAGCATAGTTATTGATCTTTAATTTCCTAGAAAATTTGCAAGCATGGAGGATATAAGAAGAAAATGTAATCTAATGGTGGAATTCTCAAAATTCACCTCCAATAAAAAGATATTGAGTAAGGTTATAACCTTAGGCTATAACTAATTTTGTAACTAAACTTTATCCTTATCTATTATACACTATCTTTTATTTAAATAATATTTTTCTCACTATTCTTTATTATTTCACACCTACCCTATGAGCCCCACCCACCTTAACACACTCCAAGTCCACTTTTTATTTCTCTAAACACTCTCTTTCTTTCTTTTTCTCCTTCTCCTTCTTCTTTCTTTGACGAGAGGGCTTGATGAATTTGGGATTTGGATTTATAATAAGTTCAAAGAATTTGATGATTTGTATAGATTTGTTGTTGGATTCAAGAGAAGATAGAGGAGAATGAGAGTAGAGGAAGAGAGAGAATCGGATGAGAGAGGATAAAGGAGAGAGAAAAAAATAGAAAATTACAGTAATCGTGTAAATATACATGGTTACTATCACAATTTTGAAAATGCACGGTATTATAGAGGAATTGATATAGGTAGATTTTGAGCAAAAATGTATAAAATGATGCACTTTTTTTATTATAGAGGGATAGGTGCAAGTGCTCTTAATGTAGCAAAAATGTATAAAAATAGTACCATAGAGAGATTGATGTGGTCCTTGTGGATAGTTTTTGAATAAAAATGTATAAAACTTACCACTTTTTCTATTTGTGATATGATTGCTCTTATGGTGTATCTAAGAGGCCCCGTGCTTGTAGGGGGCTTTCAAACTCAAAGAACTCAAGGCTTTGATTCCCAAAAAAAAAAAAAGAAAAAAAAAAAGAACTCAAGGCTTTGAATGAAATGAAAATGTTATAGAACATACTTTTTCAGAAGTGTGGGCTTAGTCCTTGGGTTTATTTGGCCCACTTAAGGTTCATAATTAATGGGACCTGCGCTTGTGGGCTACTGTGTAGATTGTGTGGCTCAAATGAAACGTGAGTGGCAATTGGCAAAGAACTTTTTGTTTCACCAGCAACTTTTGGGCCCTTTATGTGTGGCAATAGGAATCTGGGCTTGATTTGGAAAAGTGCTTAATTTTAAAGTGGTTTGGACCCAATTGAATTTCTCGTGTACATGCGTATTCCTCCTAAGGTGTCTACACGATGAGGGAGCTAGAGTGCTCCTTACAGTGGTTGAGCCATAACCTAGTCTCAACCTCACCCAAGGTCCCAAGGATGTACACATATTTCCTATAAATAAAGAGAAGTGTTATGTTTACAACATCTTTATAATATTTTTACAACAAATTATAAATGCTAAGTTGTTATTGGTTCTAATTTAAATTCATAAATTAAATTACATTTTTGTCCATGCATAACAACTAATAATAACCTATCACGTAAGATTTGTTGTGAAAATATTGTAGACATAACATTTCTCATAAATAAACATATAGAAGAATATTCCTTCCTATAAATGTGTGGCTATAGGAATCTTGAATAGGAATAGAAATAGGACTAAGTTAGATGAAAATTTGTATAACAAATTCTGTGTGGCAATAGGAATCTTGGCCTGGTGATAAAAACTTAAAAACCAACCATTATAAAGTGGATACTATGGATTTGAATTATATAGCATAACAATATTTTCTTTTTTTCTTTTTTTTTAAATCAATACCCATATTATCTAATCGATAATGATTTAACAATAAGATAAATTAAGGTTATAAAGGTAAATTGAGAAATCTAAAATTTAAATTCTATAAAATTAAGAAACATATTTTATACTTAAACTATTAGTATTACTTGCTGTTATTGTTTAGATTTGTATTATTTTATTAAAATAAAGCATAAGAACACTTGCATTGTGTGTGTGAAGAAGCTAGTATATACTTATTAGCCTCTTGACAAAAGGACTATATGCAAAGTGAAATCTGGATACAATGACTTTGGAAAATATGTAAATTGTTCTACTTCTACACCTTTTGCGTTTTTTTTTTTTGGATGATTTCGTTTTTTTCATCACTTCCGATAACCCCTATGGGCTATGGGTTGCGTAATGGTTGCATGCAGAGGGTGACAGTTCAATCCTACCAAGTTTTTTTTTTTTTTTGATGAATTCCTACCAAGTTTTATTCAAACAACAATAACAATCAGATAAAGCCAAAGAATAAGTAGTAAGAGAATGTAAGCCAAGAGAACTGAGATAAGAGTTTCTAACAATCCAAACACTCATCCTCAACTGATTCAACTCAAAGTCACATGCATTTGCATATATATATATATATATATATATACATATACACACACTAGCCTTTTACGCGTGTGCTCAGAGGCTTTTTCTATTTTTTTGGGTAAAGGTTAATAATTTGTATCTATTATAATTTAGAAATATATTTTTTAATTTTAATTTTTCAAACAAATAAAAAGGATAAACTTTAGAGACAAGCAGTAATTGTAAATTATTTTTGAACGTGAAGGGAAAAAGATCCTAAATTTTAGGAATTCTCATTTTGAATTCAAAATGAAATTGGTTATTTGACATTTGTAACCCTACTTCTAAGGGTCTGTTTGGTTATTGCTGAAAACTGAAAACTGAAAATATTGTAGCAAAATAATTTTTAAATGTGTGAATAATGCTGTGGGACCCAAATTTATATTGAAATTTGTGTTTGAATGACTTTTGTGGGTCCATGAACAGTGCTATGGGACCCACATTTTTTCAGCAAAACGCACAAATGCAAACGTGCTCTCTGTTTCAGCGCAATCCAAATACTCACTAAGGGCATGTTTGGTACGCTATAATGGTAATCACATAGGAATAAGAATAGGTATTACAATGAATACGAGACGTTGTAATGTAATACTTATTACTATTCATTTGTTTGGTAACAACACAATAATAGAACCATGAAGACAATGAAATGAAAGCATTTAAATCAAACTTAAAGATATTTTTAGGAAATATTTTACTCATATAATTATATTTCCTAAAAAATAATATTTTTTAAATTTGAAAGAGAGATTAATTATTTTTTATGATTTTTTATTTATTTTCATAATTGTTATGTGCATATGTAAAGTTTGTTTATTTGGAAATATATTAATTGCAAAAATTAATACACCTACTAAGGAATAGTTATTACATCCATTTTGGAGATGAATAGTTATTCATCATTTTAAAGAATAGCTATTCATAAGGAATGGTTATTCCTTATAATAAAAACATAACTAAACTATAGAATAGTTAAATCATAGAAATAACTATTACATTATAGTGCCTATTACAGCCTACCAAACATACCCTAAATGAAGTTACCCTTCATTGATAAGGGTATTTTTGAACCACATAAAAGTTCAGTAGAAAGAGAGGAATCCTCTTATATATAGTATAGAATAGATAGAAGATAGATATAGACTAGACTCATCACACGCTTTTTGCGTGTGCAATAAGACTCTTTTTCATTTTTTATTTTAGGTTTAGTAAAATAATGTTTATAAGTAAGATAGAGATAATGTCCTAATTTTTAGGATTTTGATAACAATTTGAAAACCTAAAAGTTAGAAACTCTTTTAAAAATAGTAAATTACTCCTTTAACCAGTTTGTGTTTTTAATTTTAAAATTATTCAACTAAAAGATAGAGGTACTTTAGAGAGTTTAAGAATTTGTGTAAGAATATTTTAGTATGTAAAATATTAAAAACCAAACAATTCACTTGCACAGCTGGTAACATTATTATTATTATTATTATTATTATTATTAGAAGAAGAAGAAGAAGAAGAAGCCTGGTAACATTATTAATTGCACTCAATATAGTGTTTAAAAAAAATTGATATTAGGATAATTTTAATTCATTTGAATCAAATTTGCCAAAAACCAAAAAGTCTCCTACCTATATATGAGGTGTGTTTGATTAGACATTTTAGGAGTCTAAAATTACATTTTTAAAATTCAAAACTCTATTTCGCAACAACTCTTTATAACTTTTTTACAAACGCTTATTTAAATAAAAAATATTTTTTGCAATAGTTTATACAAACTTATGCTGAATCATATATATATATATATATATATATAGCTGCGCGTGGTGCATGCAATTTTTTCTCCTACGGTGTGAAAGATTATAAAAGATCCCTATATTCTTTCTAAAAGAGTTTTTCTTAACTACCAGGAAAAAAAAAAAAAAAAAATCCCTCCAAACGAGGATGTAGATCTCCTTAATTTGAAAGCTCTACGAAGGTCATACTTTTAAACGCATGTAAATAAACGATATACTATTTTTTTTTTTTTTTCGCTAAAACCAAACGATATACTATTTGATTACATATTCGGATATTCCAAAAAGAAATAAATGAACATGATACTATTCAAATATGTGACTTTGTAAAAGGCAACTGGCTCACGAGATTTGCTTTTCATTTAGCAAGGTTTTTTGACTGCATGGCTGGGCTGACTGCGTCTACGTACTATAAGTCTCTATTAACTATATAAAAATAGTCGGTAAGCTTTGGAACAGTATTAGGAATATCATTTTGGTTTAGTCAAGTTTTTAGACTCATTCTAATTCTACTAGGTTTCTCAAAAAAATTCTAATTCTACTAAAAAAACCTTTCATACTTATTCAAGTCATTTGGCCAATTTGGTGAAATGAATTTTTTTTCTTTGTACACCGGCTTGTTTTTGTTTTATATTATATTATCTATATAGCCTTGAAGTTATAGTATTTTTGGTTTGTTCAATATGTACTGTTTCACCGGCAGTTTTTTTTTTTTTTTTTTAATGCGTAAAGCTATAATAGTTTTGTTACATTATTTTTGGTTTGTTTAATTCACAATGTTTCACAAAATAATAAAATATTAACACAACAAATTGGTACAATATTTTCATAATAATTAAGGTGTTAGTTTCTTATAGGTCAAAATAAAATAATAAAATATCATATTGGAACCAACCACAATTAAAAATAAAGTTATTGTGTAAAAAAGTACTAAATCCACAACATTTTTCACAATACTTTCATAACAAACCATAGGTAATAAATTGTAATTGGTTCTAATTTAAACTTGCTAATGAAATTACTTTTTTACCCACCAATAACAACTTGTAACAACCTACTAATAATTTTTTTATGAAAATGTCGTAGACATAACATTTTTTTTTGTGAAAATGTTAATACACCTTGTTGTCATCACAATAAAATATAACAAAATTGTAAATGTATTATGAAAATGTTATGTCATTTTGTTGTGTTTCTAGAAATTTTTTATTTGTTTAATCAACATTATTGAGCCAAAATTTATAGTTTCATATACAATTTTCTTAAGTTGACTTTTTGTAATTTTTTTCTTTACACACAATTTGAAGTAAAAATACATAGTTTTACACCAAAAAAACAAAAAAAACAAAAACAAAAACTTAGGATAAAAACACTTTTCATCCTTTATATTTGGGGCAGTTTACAATTCATCCTTTAACTTTAAAATCAAGCAATTTTCCCTTAATATTTTGGAAAAAAGCAAATATATCATATTGTGATTCTCTCAGTTAAACCCTAATGAAAGCTTATGATTTTTAAAATATTTTTTTGTGTAATGTCTAAAATACTCCCACTAAATTTTAACTAGCCCAAAAATTTTCTTTACGTATTTTGAGTTTTAGATGGCATAATGCTTAGAAAGTTAGAATGATGATATAAGGTGTTTTATTGTTGTGGGGGGTATAAAACCGGGAAGCCCATGTCAATGTCTACGCTGGGCCCAGGGCCCAATCCAAGGAAGGCCCACCCCTTGGCCATAGGAAGGATCCTCCTCGGCCATGGGAAGGACCCTCCTCGACCATAAATGTAGCCAAGGGCAAAGGGAGCAACTTGGTCCTGGTGATGACACTCTGGGTCATTTCGCCAAACAGGAAAAGTACTCAAACGACAAAGAACAAGGGAAAGGCTACCATTACTGCAATTAAGTACTCTGCACCTGACAGAGCCATACTTTTCAGCTTTTACAACCACCCCCAACCACTTTGAGTATGGACTGATGGGACAAGTATCAGCCTTATGAAGCTAAACCTACACGTGGACGCTCAAGGGAGGGAAAAAGCTAGTATAAAAGGAGGAAGAAGCAATCCAGAAAGGGGGGGACTCAGATCAGGTCCAAGAACCGGAGCCACCTAGACTGTGTCGAGGAGAAAGTCTTCTTAGATAAGCTCAGTTCACCTCTGTGTGATCATCATAAACACCATGACTAACGATTGTCCGTCCACTAAGGCCTAACTTTTTAGCCCACTCTCTACAAATTCATTGTATTGGGTCCGCTGGTCTAAGATCCCACCCACCGCGTGGTATTGGGCTGAAAAACGAGACCCTACAATTGGCGCTATCTGTGGAAAGCTCGTGCATTAGTGAATGCAAGGTTAGTCATGGTGGGATCGAGCTCCTATCAAAGAGAGTCCCTCGAAAGAGGTCATTTTGGCGGTGATGCATGCTATACGAAGGCTTCCCCATTACTTTCAAGCCTACACAGTGGTTGTTCTAACCCAACTACCCTTGAAGTCTGTACTTCGAACCGCTGATTACACTAGAGGGATCGCCATATGGAACATAGTTCTGGGGGCTTCTAACATCAAGTCTGTGCCCCACACATTTGTTAAGGGGCTGATCCTCGCGGGTCCAGTAGCTCGGTTCGCTGAATTCCCATTGAGGGAGAAAATACAAATGTTGGACAGAACCAAGGTCTTGCATGGTCCTCGGACTCAAACCTATGGGGAAACCAGCTACTTCAAGAAGAAAGTGCTAGACAAAACCAAGGTCTTGCATGGTCCTTAGACTCAAACCTATGGGGAAACTAGTTACTAGAAAATATAAGTGTTGGACAGAACCAAGGTCTTGCATGGTCCTCGGACTCAAACCTATGGGGAAACTAGTCACTAGAAAATATAAGTGTTGGACAGAACCAAGGTCTTGCATGGTCCTCAGACTCAAACCTACGGGAAACTAACTACATCAAGAATGGCTTAAGTCCTAGACAGAATGGAAGTCCCGCGCGGTCCTCAGACTCCCAGCTCCATGGAAACTAACGCACAATGGTACCTTTCCAAGTGTTTAGACCAGGTACAGTCATGCCTCGGTCCTCGGACTGGACCTAAAACAAGTCAAGGCTATGAATATCATTTGAAACGTGGCAAAGCACCCTAATGCCCGACGACCCCCTCGGATAGTTCATCCTAGGTTACACGTCCTCGGGTGATCGCCCCACACGCAATGCAGAACGTGCAACTGTTATCCCGGTTAGTCTCATATGGTTAACCTACTTAAAGTCGGCATTGTTATGCCCGTCAGTTTTGATAAGTTCAAAGTGATAACTCTTTGCTAACAAGGGCATCGGTCCTAAGTACTGTTCGAAAGAAAAAGACACCAGCCCATCCATTCACAAAATAATTATTGCAGAAAAGAAAGAATACACAAAATGAGATAAAGTCATCTTTTATTAGACAAAGAAGTAGTACAGCATACAAAAAAGGGGCTTAGACAAGCCTATACCAGAAGCTAACTACAGAAAAAAAAAAAAAAAAAAAGGGAATACACGGGAATGATAGATCCTTCAATTTTGCTCTAGCAGCGACTAAGCAAGTCTGGATGGCACCAGTGATGGAAGAGAGGAAGAAGTGGGGATGCCAAATCCCCATACCTGCTCTAACAGCAATTGAGCAATTATCGTCTTAGCAGCAATCAAGCAAGCACGGATGGTACCGGCGATGGGAAATCTCAGTATTGTCGCACCAAAAATCTGATGCGACCTCCACCTGCTTCGGATTTTGGCTGAAGGAAGAAGAGGCTCCTTTCTTGCCTTATCAAGGAGAAGAAGTGTCTTGAGTCTTTGTCTCCCTTACCCTGACCAGGCCATTCTGAATCTCGAAGATACCCAAGGTTTCTGAAGAGGGTGTGGTTCCTTCACCCTCACCCTAACCTTGACCATTTCACCTCCTAAGGCTCAGTCACACTGGTAATGGGGACTTTGGGCACAATTGGAGGGTTAGGAATTTGAAAAGCTTGAAGGGTCTGCAAATAAAGGGAATGACCTCCCACCGTGCTTTTTATATAGGGGGTAAGCCTGGTGGCATTTAATCCGTCTAAGTCTCTAAGAAAAAACTACAAACGAGATAAATCCCGCTCAATTCCCAAAGCAGTCTTCAGTCGTTGGATTCGCGACGCCTCGTAAAGAAGACCCTAATGAAAGCGCGCCCGTGTACCGAAACGGCAGGAACGTGGCGTGAATGAATTAAAAGAATGTCTCACAGCCAGGAACGTGTCTTAGGTAAGCGAAGAGACTCTGGCATTAATGAAGGACAAGAACTGGCGAGCCGTGGCATAGGTCCGACGTCACCAAAACCCTCCTCTCCGTCCGAGGAGCCGAACAGCAGGATTTTGAGGGGCTATTGTGGGGGGTATAAAACCGGGAAGCCCATGTCAATGTTTACGCTGGGCCCAGGGCCCAATCTGAGGAAGGCCCACCCCTTGGCCATGGGAAGGATCCTCCTCGGCCATGGGAAGGACCTTCCTCGGCCATTAATGTAGCCGAGGGCAAAGGGAGCAACTCGGTCCTGGTGATGACACTCCGGGTCATTTCGCCAAACAGAAAAAGTACTAAAATGACAAAGAACAAGAGAAAGGCTGCCATTACTGCAATTAAGTACTCTGCACCTGACAGAGTCATACTTTTCAGCTTTTACAACCACCCCTAACCACTTTGGGTATAGGCTGATGGGACAAGTATCAGCCTTATGAAGCTAAACCTACACGTGGACGCTCAAGGGAGGGAAAAAGCTAGTATAAAAGGAGGAAGAAGCAATCCAGAAAGGGGGGGGACTCAGATCAGGTCCAAGAACCGGAGCCACCCAGACCGTGCCGAGGAGAAAGTCTTCTTGGATAAGCTCAGTTCACCTCTGTGTGATCATCATGAACATCATGACTAACGATTGTTCGTCCACTAAGGCCTAGTTTTTTAGCCCACTCTCTACAAATTCATTGTATTGGGCCCGCTGGTCCAAGATCCCACCCACCGTGTGGTATTGGGCTGAAAAACAAGACTCTACAATTGTTATCTAAAAAACGTTGATTTTCTAGGTTTAAATTTTCAAAACTTTTAATTTATCTAATGGAAAATTCGATGACATGTGCCTTTTGTTATTTATTTATTTTTTTAGCAAAACTTAGTTGCTTATTGTTGAAAGATGATAATATTTATTATCATTCTTAGAAGTTTTTAGTTAGTGGATATATTGCCTTTAGTAAATAGATACTAAAAAACTATTATAATAAAGTAGATATTTATATGTTAAATAGCTACCCTAACCTTGTGTATGATCAAAATTCTTATACAAGTGAGATTAACTTTTTATGATATAATTATCAAAATTCTTAAAATTAATGTCTCTTTTGATTCATGTAAATCTTTATGTACTTTTCAAATGATTTATTTCTTTGTTTTATGATATAAATAAAATTTAGAATTGACCTTAATTACTATTCTTATTTCATGCAAGCATTTGTCTTGCACATGCTATGCTAACTAGTATAACTAAATGGTTCAAATCCATACTACACCAAACAAACGTACAGTCGCTGTACCAGGCGGTACCCTTTTTTTGACTGTTTTTTTTTTCTTTAGAAAACAGTGTGTAGTGGACTAATTTGGAGCTAAAACAAGATATGTGTTAGATGCATTTACTATTCTATGTTAAGTTGTAATGAACACTGGTTTGATTAGCTATTCATTTAGTAATGTTAGGAATGCAATATTTTTTTCATTTATATATTGCAATATTTTTTTTATTAGTTGCAGACCCATGCGTTGCTCGTGATAATTTTTTAGATGAAATACTATTTTAGTCCTAGACTTTATAAAGAGTTTTTTTTTTTTTTTTAATAAATAGTTTTATCATATTTATCATAATCTTTTCTATAACGTTTTTTTTTTTTACCATTATCATATATTTATTGGTTGATGATTTGCATAACATAGACATTACATAAGAGGTAGAACTGTTCATTAAATTTTTTTATATCATGGTGTATGAAGATTATGATTTTATATATATATATATATATAAAAGGTTTAAATGAAATGTCAAAAAATGAGATTATAAAATTTTCCAACTTTATTTCTAATATAATTTCTAAATTACTAAAGAACATCTCTTTTTTTTTTTTTTTTTAATACAAGATAGAAATTCTATTTTAGAGTAATCTAAATGTATATGTGTGTGAAACTCCCTCTCGGAGACTTGAATCTCGGCCTTTGCCCCCCACACCCCACAAAGTACTTATATTTGTGAAGTGACCACCGCACTAAGGGTGCGCGGTGGTAAGAACATCTCATTTTTAGTTATGCTAGGAAATATAATTTTCCTAGTTAGAATTTGATTAGTTTTAAGTTTAAATTTTGTATTATTATTATTATTATTTTATAAAGAGTTTCAACCTATGACGTCTGCTCCTAATGATAGCTATTTATCATAAGACCAAGATACCAATTGGTTTTGGTGTAGACGGGGATTGAATTCCAGATCTCTTATTATATATAATTTTTTATTATTGATTTAATTAAGTTAATGTAATGGTTGATTTTATTGAACTATAAAGTTTTCAATGTCCTTTGTATAGCCATCCCTATTTTATTTCTTACTCTTCTTGACCACCTTTTTATTTTCCAAATAACGGTTATTAATTGATGTTTGATTTCATTTCTTTTTTTCTTTCTTCATTTATTTTTTTATTACTTTGTATGTTCCCTCGCTAGTTGTAAATTTTATGGTTATCAATAAGAAATAGATATTATGGATGACTTAAATAGTTATAGATATAGTTACATTAGTAGTATGTCAAAGTTTTTTTTTTTTTTTTTTCTTCCGAATTTTCAAGGAAATATGAAAGACATTTCTCTAGTATTATACATACATATATATATATATATATATATATATATATATATATATATATAAATGCACATTTGATCATTAAATTCAAGGAAATATGAAAGACATTTCTCTAGTATTATACATACATATATATATATATATATATATATATATATATATATATATATATATAAATGCACATTTGATCATTTTTGTGGCTTAAAAAGTCAGACAATGGACCACAATCAAAATCCAAAGTCCAAACGCGTACGTACCCAGTCAACAAACTCAATTAATTTCTTGTATATATATATATATATACCTAGAACCTTTTTCTCTCCGCAATCACATTAATTCTTCCCCTCCTTTGCTTTCAAAGAAAGCTATTGTTCAACTTCAAAAAGTTCAAACCCCTACAATCTCCTCATCTGATTCTGCTCCACACATGGGATTAGAATTCAGAACAAGAAGTGCCATTGCAAAGAAGTAATTAATTAAAGCAAATATGGCAGTCTTGCCCATGCCATATTCCATCAAGTTGCATCCAAATATGCCAGTTTCCAAGGCTAGTTTGGTCATTACAGGGAGAATAAGCCTAGCTCACGTCAATGTAGCTTCAACAACCAAAAATCTTCAGCTAGTCAGCAACTCATTTAGAAGCATCACGTTCCAAGAATTCTCTGAGAAGCAAATTAAGTTGGTTGCAAACCCAACTTTGACGAAAGATACTAGTGAGAGTGATTGTCAAAGCTGGTTTTCTGATCCAAATTGTGGGAATGAAAGTCACGAAGGGCTAGATAAAAAGGTAGGTCATGTAATTCAGAGGTTGGAAACAGTTGTAGAGAGTGTCATAGAATTGGAGATACAAAAGTTCAATAGAAAAATCAAAGGAGATGTAACATGTGAGCAAAGCATATTGGTGGAAAATATGAGCAGAGATATTGTTAGCAAGTTCTTGGAAAAACCCATTAAGTATTTGAGAAGTAATGGTGGAAATTTGGATGAGAAGTTGAAGGAGATGAATTTTCTTGCCGGCGTTCTTGATGAATCGTGTTTGACAAAGTACGAAGTCAATGCTTAATTAGATTTTTTGTTATTCTTCAATTATGTTTAGGATGAATTACATTTTAAGTACCACATTTTAGAATTAGTTTTAAATTAAATTATTCATTTTCAAAAGTTTCAATTAAACTTAGTGTCAATAAGGCTCATTCAAACTATAAATTAATTTTGCATCAAGCTGTTTGTAGAAATGCTTAAATTAACAAAACAACGTTGTACAGCTTAGAGCATCCACAGCAGGTGTGGCAAATGTGTCAAATGCTTGGCATTTGACACATTTGCCACACCAAACACAAAAATAGAGCTTTATCAGATGTGCCAAATTCCAAAAATTATACCACACAGCTATAGTACCGTTGCAAATTTGCAACGGTACGGAAACAGATGGTATAAGTTTTAATCCTTTTTTATTCTCTTTTCTCTCTCTTCTCTCTCACCTCTGTTCTCTCTCACCGATTCCCTCTCTTCTCAACCACCGATTCCCTCCGTTCTCTCTTTTCCCTTTGATTTAAGATCAGTTTGACGGTGGCCATTATCACCGAAGGTGCAAGCCATCGCCGAGCCAAGCCTCGCGAGTTCGCCGAGCCTCGCGAGCCATTGCCGAGCCTCGCGAGTTCGCCGCTCACGACGCACGAGCCATCGTCATCACCGAGCCTCGCGAGTTCGCTGCTCACGGCGCACGAGCCATCGTCATCGCCGATGTCCAAGACGAGAAGGGCCATCGTCATCTTCATTGCTCTCCGATCTCGTCGATCTCTCTCTCTCTCTCTCTTGGTGGTTGGTTGTTTTGATTGTTATTGGTTGGCTGATTTTGGTTGATGGTGGTAGGTTGATCGGGTTGTGGGTGTGAGATTTGTGGCTGTGTAGTGTTTGTTTGAGTTTTTTTTTTTTTTTTTTGTGTGTGTGTGTGGTAGCAGTGGCTGATATTGGTGGTCGGTGGTTGATCTATGGGGGTGGCCGGTGGTTGTGGGCTGTGGCAGTTGATCTGCGGGTGTGGGTTGTTGTTGTTGGTGGTGATGATAGGGAGGAGGAAATATATTATTTTAATGTGTAGTAAATATTATTTTAATGTATAGAATTGAATGATAAAACATCTGATAAATGGAATGTTGTAAAATGATGTGGTAAAGTAATAAAGTAGGTCTTTAGTGTGTCAAAATGGCATAAATTATGCCACACCTGCTGTAGATGCTCTTATAGAGTGAAATCATTTATATATATAACAATCACAAGCAGGCGAGGAGCTAAGGGGGGCGAGGGGGACACCTGCCCCCCCTGACTATTCCTGAAAAGTCCCATGGGTATTATAGCATATATGTTCCTTTCTTAAATGCTTTGCCTGACATAGGGAAAAAAAAATAAAAAGAGTAGTTTGTACAATTATAGAAAAACAGCCCTGACACTCAAAAATAAAAGGGAAAAAAAGCTCATACACTCCCTAAACTTTGAAGTAGTGGCCAAAACACCCCCTAAATTTTTTTAGTGGCCAATTTACTCCATAAACTTTACATATCTGCCAAATTAGTACTTCTAGTCAGTGTACTGTCAAAACTAACGGAATGGTCACGTGAGCTTAAAAAAAACAAACTCATACCCCTTATTTGTAACCCACTGGATTGATGGAAAGGAGAGAAGCCAAGTCTGACCAGATTGACGGAGAACATTTCAAGAACACATTAACCCTTTTACCAACTTGAAAATCCCCACATGAACCCAACAATGCACAGAAAACACCATAATCAGCGCTAACACCTTGACCCATATACTCCACAACTTGTCCAATGTTGCCCTCCCCACACAAACCCATCAAATCAACATTTGGTGGGTCATTCTCATTTTCATTTTTAAGCTAATTGTCGTTCATCATTTGCTCATTAGAGTGGCCAGGGACAGAGCTATGTTATGACCGCCCCCTTCATGGTGGCAATAGGACTTTGAGTTGTGGGTATTGGGTAGTGCGTAGGTGTAGAGAGGTTTGCATGGTGTGGGGTTGAGAGAGAGCTGATCTGAAAATTGCGATGCTATTCGAGGTCTCAAGTGGGAAGCGATAATGGAGCTTCTAGAGCCCTGAAGAGATAATAGAGAAGCCATCCTCTATCCAGTCAGACCTTGCTTCTCTTCTTTGTTCTTTCCATCAATCCAGCGGGTTACAAATTATGGGGTATGAGTTTGTTTTTTTAAAGCTCACGTGTGTCTGACGTGATCATTCTGTTAGTTTTGACAGTACACTGACTAGAAGTACTAATTTGGCAGGTATGTAAAGTTTATAAAGTAAATTGGCCAATAAAAAAGTTTAAGAGGGTGTTTTGGCCACTACTTCAAATTTTAGGGGGTGTATGGGCATTTTTCCCAATAAAAAGAGGAAAAGCTTTATGTTTCATGCCACTTAATAGTTACCATAGTAATATAACTTCTCTTTTTTAAGCTTTTAATTCTCGAGGTTGTCAATGTGATAATTACCACTTTAGTGTTTAACTCCAAAATATATATATTTATATTCACAACCATTTGAGTTATTCTACAACCTCAATTAATGCTATACATATTTTTCACAACTATCCTATGTGCAAATTAAGACTGATTGTTTGTTACTTTCACATACCTGTATACAATTTTACAGGTGTAAGGACACGATTTGGAACGACCTAAAACGATACTGGGTTCGCACGTAAATAGGCCCAAACAATATGATTTGTAGAACGTGGGTGTAAAGAACTAGGTTAACCTTTCGTTTTTAGCTCAAAGCTGGCACAACGATCGTTTAGTTTTTCTGATCGATACAGTTCTTTTTTCCTTTTTTGTTCTTTTTCTTTTTTTGTTCCGATCCCCCTTTCATGTTTCTCTTTCAGTTTATATACCACCTTTTGTATTCCATCCTCACCGCACACGTGTAGGTTGGGTTTCAAGGATTTCTTTCTTCCCATCTCCCACCTCCTGGAACTTCCTATGGGCAGCTGTAAGGCTGCCTCCCTACTGTTCAGGTATCACCTCCACATTAATGCGGCCAGAGAGTTGGTTGAGAGGTAGTTAATGTGGAGGCAGCTGTAGTTATAGATATTTGTTTTCCTTTTCTCTTTAACCCTTGGTTTGTTATCCTTATCTTTAGTGGTGACGTAATTCTGGGGTCTGGTTGCAACAAGGCCGCGTCCTGTTCGTCCTCGGGCACGTACTGCCGAGGAATATAGCGTCCTCAGACGAATACATAACTCTACCTTCGTGATATTGACCACCACCCCCCTTCGGCAATTGCCTTGTGACCTGACATGGCCTCCTCGGATGGATATACATCCTCGGATGGGCCATAAGCCCAACGATCCTGACCTTAATGGGCCTGTTGATTGACAGGCCCCCACAATAGCCCCTCAAAATCCTACTTTTCGACTCCTCAGGAGGGAAGGTGGATTTTGACGTCATAAGCCCGTACCCATGCGTGTTTTGGGGCATGCCCCTGACGCTTCAGCATCCCGATTCAGGCAGCATTAAATTTTGGCAACGCCCTTGTCTCTCACGTTCGACGGTGAGATCTAAATCAAACGGCAGAAGGCCTCCCCTATTTCGTGAGCGGGAATTTTACCGCTCACAATCCTCATATGACTATAAAGGTATTCTCAGATTAACCTTGTACTTTACCTTTGATGATTACGTGGTTCTAGAGCTCATACACTGAACCTGCTTTTCTCTTTTCTCGCTATTTTCCTGGTGACTACCAATAATCGTACTTTGTCCGAGGTCCTTCCTTTGAACCTGTAAGTCCTCTCGAAGCCTTTACCACTTTTATTTCTAACCCAACAGTCTTTTCTGCTAAGTCTTTTAGAAAAATGGGAAAACAAAAGAATCCATTTTGATGTCTCGTTGAATCCGAGGAAGGTATTAGAAACTTTCGCTCTAAGTATAAAATCCCCTCATCGGTAGGAATGAGGTACGCAGCCCAAAGGGAATGGGTTGATGCCAGACAAACTGGGGAAGTAGTTATTCCCATGATTGCCTTTATAGAAGGCGGGATGACTATCCCCATGGGAAGTATCACTAGGAGTTACCTCAATTTCTTTAGGCTGTCCCCCACCCAGTGCGCTCCAAATATGTTTAGGGTCTTGGGAAGTATAGACGCTCTGAATAAGAGAATGGACTTAAAGCTAACCCATCATGATGTGAACTGGGTGTACAACCTCCATCACTTAATTGGCCAGGGATACTATCTCAAGTCTGAGGTAAGGCTAATTCAGTGCCTTCCCACTTCAAACAAGAACCTAAATGAGGATTTCCTTATTCTCTCTGGGGAATGGCACAATGGTCTGCCTTGTCCGACAGTAGAGGGAACACCAGGTGGGCGCGTAGTCATAGATTTACACTACTTAGCTCGCGAACATATCTCGTTTACTTTTTCCTTTTTTATTATTTTTGTCTCCCACAATTTTCACTCGTGACTCAACGGTTTTGCAGATAGACGCTACACAAAGCCCAATCTCAGGTTAGTCAATAAGGCGAGCCTGGATAAGTTATTGAAGGCCGAAATATACGTGAATGAGGCTGATGGTCAACTCCGGGCGGCACACTTAATTCTCAGCTATACCCCCCTTTCTCTTGCTTTTCAGGCACCGAAGTGCGTGATTAGAGCACGCGATCCTCGGCTTCACCGTATCAGCATTGCCTATGAAGGGTTTATTGTTCCAGAGGGTATTCCGCTTCCCCAGCACACATCTCACCCAGAGCCTCTCTTCATAGCCAGCGTCTCGGCGGGAGCTTCTTCATCTTTTCCTTCCCTTAGGGAAAAGGAAATAAAAGGGAGAAAGAAAAAGGAGAAAGGCGAGGAAACGGTTGTAACAATATCTGAGTCCTCGGACGATTTCGGGATTTTTGATCAACCCACAAGCCCCGAGGAAGATTCTGACGAGATGGGGACACAAAGAAAACCCCAGAAAAGCTTGCTGGAGCTGATGGAAGGTAAGCCGGGAAAGAATGTGCCTGCAAAAACAATACCATCCCAGGCTTCATCTCTTCCAGCTAGGTCTCCTCCCCCTGCCCTTCGCCAACCTCCTCGGTCATCGCCACAACCAGCGCTTCCTAACGCTGCCGAGTAGAAAAGGCGCAGGGAACAGAAGGGCAAGGATGTGGCGGACACGAGCAAGTCTCGTCTAACTCGAGAGGAGGATGCCTAACGAGCTGCAAAGTAGCAAAAAACCAAGCACCAAGTCGCGCGGGGCCAGGAGAAATCTGACTCCCAGCATCCTGAACCACAAGCATGGTTGCCCGCACCTATGCACGGTGGGGAGCCCCTGCGAGATGATGCATCTATAAGGGATTTTAACGGCGGAATAGGATGTCATGTAGCCTCGGCCATAGAGGAAGCCTTATTGCTCCCCAAAGATATGGCCGAAATAAAGAACATGAGGAAGAATGAACTCGTCCTTGACAACAAACGATATTTGGGCATGGTAAGGAGCTAACTTTTATCTTTCTCATTCTGTGACTGTTACTTACCAATATACACCTTTTTTATTAACTATAGTGTTAACCTTTTTCCTACAGATCATCCAAAATACTTTCAAGCTAGATGAGATGCTCAACGCTTGTTTCGATTAGCTAGACGATGAGAGAAAAAGACGGACAACGGCTGTACAGACCCTGTCCAAATTCGAACAGGACTTGGCTGATGCAAAGAAAAAGTTACAAGCCGAAGAGCAAGCTCGCAAGAGCGCCGAGTTGGCATTAAAAGGCTACCAAAAGCAGGCCGAGAACCAAGGAAAACTCCTGCAGGAGGCGAACGCTGAGCTAAAGAAGACTCAAGAGCAAGTCCTAGTTCTTAGGAAGCATCTGGAGGAAACTCAGAAGTTAAGGGAGCGAGCTGAAAAATCCAAGGAGCAAGTAGAGAATGCGAAGATCTACGCCGAACAGGCAATGAACGAAGCTGAGCAGAGAGGCTACGAGGTTGGTATAGCTGAAACTGAGAAGGCTTTCAGAGCCGAGGTTCCGGTGGTATGACGTATCTACTGCGCAAGAACTTGGAGTGAGGCTCTCAACCGTGTTGGGGTTGAAGCCTCATCTGAGTTACGTAAGCCAGAAAACATAGTCTATCCCGAGGCGATCCGCCCCCCAGTTATTCTACCCCATCCGGCTGATGATCCTTCTTCAGTTATTAACCTCAACGAGGAGGTTTTACCTCGTAATTCTCCTCCCCGTGGCCAACCGGAATCAGCTAAGGAGGGACTTGCCCTTCCAGGAGTTTCCCCCGACAAGACCACAACCGCTTCGGAGGCAGAGACGGCCTCCCAAGGTTTTCAACGGGATTTGGACTCCACAATTCTATCAACTGGGGGCGTCACCAAAGCCAAAGAGGGAATTACAACTTCGGAGGCAGACCTACCCGCCAGCCAGAAGCCACAGATCCAATTGAAATAAAAAAAGTAGAACTCGTTTTGTAGCTTATTTAGACATCTAGTAGGGAACCTCCTTCCTCATTTTCTTATCGATTTTACTACTTTATGTTATTTTTGTAATCGGTCACTGTGTTACCGTATTTTAGATACGTTCATTTCAACTATTTTTTGCTTATTTGTGGCATTTTTACTCATACATATCGTTAATCGAAAATTAGTAATAGACAATAAGCGTTAATACAACAGGGTCTTAGGGAAACGTTTTAGATATGTACGTATCCTTTCCAATCAATTGCAATTCTTTACGAGAATTCATAAATTAAATAAACTCATGCCCTCAGTACCTCGATTGTACGCCAACTTACGTCCAAAGATCTCTCTTTGATTCCCCGATGAGTGTGACAGGGCGTTATTTCTTGTTAAGTTTGTGATTAGAAGATCTATCACTACTCAGTTACTGCTTACAACTTCAATACACAATATGGAATGTAAACTTCCATCAAGTTTGCGGTCCGAGGACCTGGCATAACTTAGTTTCTGTTTAACATTTCAACATACACACCGGACGTTAATTTCTACCAAGTTTGCGATCCGAGGACCTGGCATAACTTAGTTTCTATTTAACATTTCAACATACACACCTGACGTTAATTTCCACCAAGTTTGCGATCCGAGGACCTAGCATAACTTAGTTTCTGTTTAACATTTCAACATACACACCGGACGTTAATTTCCACCAAGTTTGCGATCCGAGGACCTGGCATAACTTAGTTTTTGTTTAACATTTTAATATACAACACAGGACGTTAATTTCCACCAAGTTTGCGATCCGAGGACCTGGCATAACTTAGTTTCTGTTTAACATTTCAATATACAACACAGGACGTTAATTTCCACCAAGTTTGCGATCCGAGGACCTGGCATAACTTAGTTTCTGTTTAACATTTCAATATACAACACCGGACGTTAATTTCCACCAAGTTTGCGATCCGAGGACCTGGCATAACTTAGTTTTTGTTTAACATTTCAATATACAACACCGGACGTTAATTTCCACCAAGTTTGCGATCCGAGGACCTGGCATAACTTAGTTTCTGTTTAACATTTCAATATACAACACAGGACGTTAATTTCCACCAAGTTTGCGATCCAAGGACCTGGCATAACTTAGTTTCTGTTTAACATTTCAATATACAACACAGGACGTTAATTTCCACCAAGTTTGCGATCCGAGGACCTGGCATAACTTAGTTTCTGTTTAACATTTCAATATACAACACAGGACGTTAATTTCCACCAAGTTTGCGATCCGAGGACCTGGCATAACTTAGTTTCTGTTTAACATTTCAATATACAACACAGGACGCAGGAGTACAAGATGTATGGTTGACGTAAATTAAAAGAAATATTTGAATTGAAACACTTTTATTAATAATAATACCTTTTGAGATTATTTACATTCCAAGGATGAAGTACGGCTTTTTCATCTAGGTCTTCCAGATAGTAGGCTCCTATTCCCGCTACAGAAGTGATTCGATATGGCCCTTCCCAATTAGGTCCCAGTTTTCCTCAATTTGGATTCTTGGTGGCCCCCAAAACTTTCCTCAGCACCAAATCTCCTACGGCTAACGGCCTCATCTTCACATTACTATCATAGCCCTGCTTGAGTTTGTGTTGGTAGTAAGCTAGCTGAACCATCGCGCTCTCCCTCCGCTCTTCAATCAGGTCCAAACTTCTCTCCAACATCGCATCATTATTATCTGAAGAGAATGTACTGGTCCTTAACGTTGGGAATCCAGTTTCCAGGGGAATGACGGCCTCAGCCCCATAGGTCATGGAAAAGGGAGTTTCCCCCGTTGAACGTCGGGGAGTTGTCCGATACGTCCAAAGCACATGTGGCAATTCTTCCACCCACTTTCCTTTCGCGTCATCCAGTCTCTTCTTAAGCCCATTGACTATCACTTTGTTAACAGCTTCAGCCTGCCCATTGCCTTGTGGATAAGCCGGAGTGGAATATCTGTTTCTTATACCCAGTTCTGAACAATATTCCCTAAAGTTATTACTATCGAATTGGAGTCCATTATCTGAGACAAGAGTGCGAGGAATTCCAAATCTTGTAACAATGTTTCTCCAAACAAACTTCTTCACATCTGCGTCCCTGATGTTCGCCAAAGGCTCAGCTTCAACCCATTTAGTGAAGTAGTCCGTGCCGACCAGTAAGTACTTCTTGTTTCCTAAAGCCTTAAGGAAAGGGCCGGCAATGTCCAGCCCCCACTAGGCAAAAGGCCAAGGGCTAGAGAGAGGGTTAAGAACTCCTCCCGGCTGGTGGATATGTGGAGCATATCTTTGACACTGATCGCACTTCCTAACGTACTCCTGCGCTTCATTTCGCATATTTGGCCACCAATATCCTTGTGTGATGGCCCGACATGATAGAGACCTTCCTCCTATATGGCTTCCACAAATGCCCTCATGTAATTCCTCCAATATTGACTCTGCTATCTCAGGAGGCACACAGAGCAGGTATGGCCCAGAGAAGGACCGCTTGTATAACTTTTTATCCTCAGATAACCAGTACCGAGGAGCTTTCCTTCGTACTTTCTCAGCTTCCACCTTATCTTCGGGCAATATGTCACTTTCAAGAAATTTTAATATGGGATCCATCCAGTTTGGCGACAGACTGGTTTGATTGATTTGGTAAACCTCCTTCTTTGGTGAGGTGGGGGTGCACAGGTCTTCGACGATAATCACCCGTGGAAAGTTTCGTACTGAGGAGGTGGTAAGGGTTGCCAAGGAATCAGCGTGGGTATTTTCACCTCGAGGAATATGTATTACGTCGTAAGACTCAAATTTCCTTCGCATACGCTTAACCCGGTCCAAATACCCTTGCATCCTCGGGTCTCGGGCTTTCAGCTCTCCTCTCACTTGGCTAACTACCAACCTCGAGTCTGAGAATAACTTCACTGTCTTTCCACCCATTTTTTGAACCATACTCATTCCCATTATCAAAGCTTCGTATTCTGATTCGTTGTTAGTTGCCGAGAACCCCAATCTTAACGACTTCTCGATGATGACGTCCTCGGGAGATATCAACACCAATCCCAATCCTGCTCCCCGTTGGTTTGCAGCCCCGTCTACGTACACCCTCCAGAAGGACTCGCCTTGTGCGGATATTTGGCCAACCGATTTTTCATCCATGCGACCTTGATTCATATTAATCTCTTCTGGGCATTCGGCGAACTCAGCCACCAGATCGGCAAGGACTTGACCTTTCACCGAGGTACGGGGCATGTATTTGATATCAAAAGCACCCAGAATCGTGCCTCACTTGGCAATTCTTCCGGTGTAGTTAGCACTTCTGAGTATGGACTTAAGAGGTAGTTGGGTCAAGATAACCACAGTATGGGCCTGAAAATAGTGAGGGAGTTTACGTGTTGCATGGACCACCGCCAGTATGGCCTTCTCTAATGACAGATACCTCACCTCGGCTTCATGGAGGGATTTACTTACATAATAAACTGGCCTTTGGACGCCATTATCCTCTCGTATCAAAACGAAACTAACTACATGAGGGGCTACCGCCAAATAAGCAAACAACACCTCATCCACCTCTGGGCTAGACATGATAGGTGGTCTGGACAGGTATTCTTTCAACTGCTGGAACGCTTCAGCACACTCCACGGTCCATTCAAATCCTTGCCACCTATGTAATAGGCGAAAAAAAGGACAACACCTCTCAGCCGACTTGGAGATGAATCGATTCAACGCAGCAGTCATCCCAGTCAGTTTCTGCATTTCTTTTGGATTCTGAGGTGCTTGCAAATCGTTAATGGCCTTAATCTGGTCTGGGTTCACCTCAATTCCTCTGTGGGTCACCATGTACCCCAAGAACTTCCCGGAACCGACACCAAACGAGCACTTTGAAGCATTCAAGCGTAACTTATGTTTTCTCAGTATCCCGAAGATACTCGTGAGGTCTTCCACATGTTCAGACGCCACTTTACTTTTCACGACCATATCATCGATATAAACTTCAATGCTTCTACCAAGTTGCGGTTCAAACATTTTCGTCATCATGCGTTGGTAAGTAGATCCAGCGTTTTTCAAGCCAAAGGGCATCACCTTGTAATAGTAGTTCCCAATCGGGGTCACAAAAGCAGTCTTTTCCTGATCGTCGGCGGCCAGCGGTATTTAGTGATACCCTTAGAAGGCATCCAAGAAGCTCATCCTGGGGTGACCCACGGTCGCATCCACCAGCTGGTCGATCTTTGGCATAGGAAATGGATCTTTGGGGCAGGCCTTATTAAGATCCGTGAAATCCATGCACACCCGCCACTTTCCAGTCTTCTTCTTTACTACCACCGTATTGGCCAACCATTGAGGATAGAAAACCTCCTTGATAGCCCCAGCCTGTTTGAGCTTGGCAACTTCACATCTGACCGCATCGGCGTGTTCCTTAGACGGTCGCCGAGGAGGTTGCCTCTTGGGCACAATGGCGGGATTCACGTTGAGTCGATGGCAAATAAAATTCGGGTCAACCTCTGGGGCTTCATATGGGTTCCATGCAAAAACGTCCACATTGGCTCGGAGGAATTCCAACAACCTCGCCTTCTCTGGCAACGGCAATTTAGCCCCAACCTGGAAGAATTTTTCTGGATCATCAGCAACAACTACCTTCTCCAGATCTTCACACTCTACCCCGTTGGCTGGCACGTCTAAGCCTAATACTGGGGACTTTAATTGCTATAACTCATTGTCGGCAGTAGCCGAGGTTTCCGTTTCTGGCCGATGCTGTATGGCCGCGACAAGGCATTGTCGAGCAGCCGCCTGATTCCCTACTATTTCCAACACTTGGTCTCCGGATGGGTACTTAACTTTCTGATGCAGAGTAGACGAGACCGCTTTAAGGGTGTGGAGCCAAGGTCTGCCCATAATAGCCGTGTACGGAGAAAAAACATCTACAACAATAAAGTCCACTTCCACCACATCCGAACCTGACTGCACGGGCAGCCTGATTAGTCCCTTGGGAGTGACCAACCTTCCCTCAAAACTTACTAGAGGGGAATTATAGGTTGTTAAGTCCTCTGGCTTCAAACCCAGCCCCTTGTACAAGTCTGGATACATCACATCCACAGCGCTACCCTGATCAACCATCACCCTTCTGACATCGTACCTGCCAATCCTTAACGTTACCACCAAAGCATCCTCATGGGGCTGTATGGTCCCAACCATATCCTCATCTGAAAAGCCTAGAATCAGGGGGACACGCGTCTTGGATCTCTTCAATGCTTGGGAATGATCCTCGGCCGGGGATTGGGACGCCGACAGCACCCTAGCGGGGCAAGATCCAGTCCTTCCCGGGGCCGCAAAGATAACATTAATCGTACCCAGGGGGAGTCTTGATGAAGCATCTCCGCGCACCTCTGAACCTGCTTGGCTCGCCCTTCCACTGGAGTGATGCAAGAGTTGTTTTAATTTCCCTTCACAGACCAACTATTCCAAGTGGTCCCATAAATTCCTACAGTTGTCCGTCGTGCGCCCATGATCTTGATGATAATGGCAGTACAAATTCGGGTTGCGTTTCCTAGGCTCTCCTGCCATCTTGTTCGGCCATTTGAAGAATGGCTCGTTCTTTACCTTCTCCAGAACCTGCTGAACTGGCTCTCGAAAAACTGCATTAACAACCTGGGCGTCCGCCGAACCTGACTGCCCAACAAAGTCCCTCCGTGGTCGGCTGTTATTATAACGGTCCAACCTGAAATCCCTCCTCTCTTGGGGGATCACCTTGGCCTTTCCTTTTCCCTGAAGTAGATCTTCCTCTACCCTTCTGTACTTATCTATTCTGTCCATCAGTTGGCGCACACTGGTGACAGGTTTACCCGTTAGGGATTTCCTCAAATCGTGATCAGCTGGGAGACCAGCTTTGAAAGTGGTTATAGACACAGCATCGTTCTTTCCCTCTATTTCGTTAAACATCTCCCAATACCTATCCGAGTAATTCTTGAGAGTCTCGCCCTCTTGCATGGACAGAGTCAGCAAAGACCCCAGAGGCTGAGGAGTTCTGTTGCATGTAATAAAGCGAGCACCAAAAGCCCGGGTCAGTGTTTTGAAAGATCCAACAGAATTGGCCCTTAAGCCGTTAAACCACCTCATCGCCATCGGACCCAAGCTCGATGGAAAAACTTTGCACATCAAAGCCTCGTCCCTGGAGTGAATAGCCATCTTCTGGCTGTAATAGCTTACATGTTCCACCGGATCTGAATGGCCATCATACAGGGAGAACGTAGGCTGATGGAATCGCCGAGGATGAATCGCATCGTCTATGTTTCTCGTAAAGGGCGACTTGGAAATTTGATTCAAAGCTTTGTTCATGGCATCGTTTCCCAAGCCCCTACTAGTTGGACTTCTACGCTTACGTCGATGGCGGTGTTCCTCTTCATAAGAGAAAGTCTCGCTTGGCGGGGTTCTTGATCTCCGCCTATAAATAACTAGCTTCATCCGATTCCTTGGATGATGGTTCGGAGCAAGGTGGGGAGCGTTCCCGCCGTGCATGGCGCAACTCTCTCTTCAAATCTGCAATCTCACGTTGCAGATTCCCTTCATGCCTCGCATGGGAGACGTGACTCTTCCCCCGAGAATGGCTCTTGGTGGTATGAGTTGTACGTACACTCCCCTCCTGGCCTTCTCTCTGTTCGGGACTCCTTCGAGGATCACCATGCTGGGAGCCCCTTGACTCTGCTTGATGCAAGTTGACATTCTCCTGATGCGGTCCCGTCGCGGGGTGATGTGGACCCACTTCCTCCATCAGAAACGCTGCACCGGAAGTCGCTTAAGTTAACATAAGCTCTCCCCACAGACGGCGCCAATTGTAAGGACACGATTTGGAACGACCCAAAACGATACTGGGTTTGCACGTAAATAGGCCCAAACAATATGATTTGTAGAGCGTGGGTGTAAAGAACTAGGTTAACCTTTCGTTTTTAGCTCAAAGCTGGCACAACGATCGTTTAGTTTTTCTGATCGATACAGTTCTTTTTTCCCTTTTTGTTCTTTTTCTTTTTTTGTTCCGATCCCCCTTTCATGTTTCTCTTTCAGTTTATATACCACCTTTTGTATTCCATCCTCACCGCACACGTGTAGGTTGGGTTTCAAGGATTTCTTTCTGTCCCATCTCCCACCTCCTGGAACTTCCTATGGGCAGCTGTAAGGCTGCCTCCCTACTGTTCAGGTATCACCTCCACATTAATGCGGCCAGAGAGTTGGTTGAGAGGTAGTTAATGCGGAGGCAGCTGTAGTTATAGATATTTGTTTTCCTTTTCTCTTTAACCCTTGGTTTGTTATCCTTATCTTCAGTGGTGACGTAATTCTGGGGTCTGGTTGCAATAAGGCCGCGTCTTGTTCGTCCTCGGGCACGTACTGCCGAGGAATATAGCGTCCTCAGACGAATACAGAACTCTACCTTTGTGATATTGACCACCACCCCCCTTCGGCAATTGCCTTGTGACCTGACATGGCCTCCTCGGACGGATATACATCCTCGGATGGGCCACAAGCCCAACAATCCTGACCTTAATGGGCCTGTTGATTGACAGGCCCCCACAACAGGTTATTGCTATACTCTTAACATATTTAGATTGATTTATTTTCTCAATTGAATTTAAAGAATTAAATTAGATATTTAAACTTTATGTATTTAGATTAATTTTTTACTTTGTTAGTGACTATGCAACAATTTCAAAATGTATATATATATATATATATATATTGTGGGGTCATGGGCCCAGATCATACAATTGGGTTTTGGGCTTAAGGCCCAAATCGAGGATAAGGGGCCGTCCGAGGATGGGTAAGTATAACCAAGGAAACCCATGCTAGTGGATATGGAAGACTATATTGAACATAATGGCCTAAGAGTTTGTGCCGAGGATGAATTTGTCCTTGGCTAGCCAAGGCCGAGGTCCGTAAAGGATGCCTGCCATCTAGAGGTGCAATCCATGAAGTTCTGGAAATATGGATAAGCATTGCAGGAACAAAATATAGAGAAGAATCCCAAATATCTTGGGAAAAGCTGCTATCACCGCATTGAATGCACCCCAGCTAACTCCCTGGCCGCATTAATGAGGAAGTGACCTCTGCACAGTATTATTGCAGCCTTACAACCACCCCAGAAGACTTTTAGAGGGGGTTGATGTGACAAGTATCAGCATAAACCATCAACTATCCACGTGTAGGGTAGAGATGAAGGAAGATATGTAGTATAAATAAGGGTAGAGACCCTAGAGATCAGGGGGGAGAGGAAGGAGAAAAGAAAGCACGGTGGCAATCTGAAGAACTCCTGTAACCACTACCACTTAACTCGTACTAGAACAAAGCTCCTCGGACTGTGCCGAGGACAAACCTTCTTTGATAAATTCAGTTCATCTCTGTTTGATTGTCATGAACACCATATTAACTGTTATCCATTCACTAAGGCCTAGCTCTTTGATCCACTCTTTACAAATTTATTGTACTGGGCTCACTGGTCTAAGATCCCATACATCTTAGGCTTGGGCTGCAAAACGTGACCCTACATATATATCTATATATATATATATATATATATATATATAAAGAGAGAGAGAGAGTAGAGGCTATTCAATAAATTAAACTTGGCCTCCAAAAAAAAAAAAAAATTTAAACTTGGAATGAAAAATAAATTATAGTTTACATTTACATTTACATTTATATTAAATTTTGTATGACAATTACAGTTGTTTACAATTTTTTATTCGCTTGGTTATTGATATTGATTTTTTTTTAGGTTATTTTTGTTTAATATTTTCTCTAAATCTTGCCCCCCCAAAATTGAAATCCTGGCTCCGCCACTGATCACAAGTGTTGATTTAACCAAGTTTGATCATTTTGTTTAAGTATTTTTGGTTAACAACATATTCTATTACTACTATTTTTTTTGGTAAAAGTTAATAATTTGCATCTATTATAATTTAAATTTTTTTTTTCAAACAAATAAAAATGATAAACTTTAGAGATAAGTAGTAACGTGTGTTTAAAAGTGGTGTAGTGATATAAAGAAAAGTTTAGGAAGAAAAAATAAGATGAATGTACAGGTAAAGAATGCTAAATTTTAGGGGTTCTCTTAGTTTTTTATTTTATATTTTTTAAATTTGGGGTGTTTTACTTTTATTCCGATGAAAAATGAATAAAAATGGCTAAATTTTAGGGAACAAAAAAATCATAAATTTTAGGAGTTTTCTTTTTGAATTCAAAACGAAATTTGTTTGAGCTTGGTGAAAGAGTGTAATTAAGTGTGTGTGTGCGTGTGTGTAAGTGTGTTTAACCGTTAGTTTGTTTCTTAAAAAAAATTGAAAATTTTTATTTGACATTTGTAGGGGCAAAGGGCCAAAATCATACAATGGGCCTTGGGCCCCATATGGGAAGATCCACCACGTCCGAGGAGAAGACGTGGATGCCAAAAGGGCTTCCAGCCTAGTTCTTGTGGGCATGAAGACATTTAAAGGGCGGTCCGAGGAGAAATGTCTCCTCGGACGTGACGAGTATGGCTCAAACATGCACTTTGCCTACTAGAAGGACCCACCCCAATGGACATTAGTAACAAGGACGAGTCCCACAGACCCGTGGCAAAGAAGGAAACGTAAGATGTCCAAGGAGAGGCGGCAGCTGCCACATTAAATGTGTTGCAGCTACTTTTCTGGCCACATTAATGTGGAGAGGACTTGTGAACGGTGCTGTCTTGGCTATCACAACTCACAGAAAGATGGAGGGGGGTGTCCGATGGGACAAGCACTCAAGTGAGGGTCCAGATAGCCAACAAGTGTAAGGCCATGATGGCTTCAAGAAGATTATATAAGAAAGGGAGTCCTCACGAGGAAAGGGACCGAAAAAAGGAAGAGGAGAATGGAAGAACAGAAAAATAACCGTAGACTTAGAGCAGGAACCAGCAAACATTCATCTCATCTCCTCAGACTGAAAATATATGGGTATTAACAGGAATTGCTTGTGTCTAATTGTTGTATAGCCCAACCCTAAGCACTGTCCACTTCGCTAAGATCTAGTTTTGTAGCCCATTCTCGACAAATTCATTACTTCTGGGCTCCTTGGACTAAGACCCCATACCTGTTGGGCTTGGGTCCCAAATTGTGACCCTACAATTGGCGCCGTCTGTGGGAAGAACTTGTGCCTCAGCAAGTGCAACGGTTAAATATGGTAGGATCAGGCCCGCACCGAATGGAGCTTGCAGACTCCCAATGGCAGGACAACTTCCTTAACCTCGAACGAGAAAGAGATCAAGATAAGCGACGAGAGGGTAGTGTACATACCTCCCATACGAGCAGAAGCCGTTCAAAGGTGAAAGGCCATGTATCCCAAAAGTGGGATGAAAATAGAGCTCTACAACAGGAAGTTGATGACCTGAAGAGGAAGTTGCGTCGAGCGCAGCGAAGGCGTCCCTCCTCCAGCCCGGACACTAGCGATGAAGAGGACAACGAATACAGGCGAAGGTCGAGAACTCCACCAAGTGAAACCTTCTCCTATGAGGAAAAGCAACCTCACAAACGCAGTCACAGAAGTCCGTCCCACAAGGGCCTAGTAAACGACGCCATGAGCAAAGCCCTAAATCGAATCTCCCAGTCACCCTTCACACGCAAGATTGAGGGGGCTGAACTTCCTCGGCGATTCCATCAACCTACCTTCACCACATATAATGGTCGGACGGATCCTGCAGAGCACGTCAGTCAGTTCAACCAAAGGATGGCCGTCCATTCCAAAGACGAAGCTTTGATGTGCAAAGTGTTTCCATCTAGTTTGGGACCGATAGCGATGAGATGGTTTAACGGCCTCAGGCCGAACTCCATAAATTCCTTTAAGCAACTAACCCAAGCCTTCGGCTTTCGCTTTATCACGAGTAGCAGGGTTCCTCGACCCCTGGATTCCCTTCTGTCCTTATCCATGTGAGAGGGGGAGACCCTGAAGGCCTACTCGGATAGATATTGGGAGACATATAATGAGATAAAGGGCGACTATGATGACGTTGCCATTAGTACCTTCAAGAGAGGCCTGCTGACCGAGCACGGTTTAAGAAAATCCTTGACTGGGAAACCGGTCACCAGCTTGTGCCAGCTCATGGACCGAATCAACAAGTACAAGAGGGTAGAAGAGGATCAACAGTTGGGTAAGGGAAAAGCGAAGGTTGTCCCTCAGGAGAGGAGGGACTTTAGGTTGGACCGATTTAGCAACAAAAACTGACCGAGGAGAGACTACGCGGAGCAACCTGGATCTGCCAGTGCGCAGGCAGTCCACGCTGTGTTCCAAGACCCGTTACATCAGATTTTGGAGAAAATCAGGAACGAACCATTCTTCAAATGGCCAAATTGGATGGTAGGGGATCCCACGAAACATAACCAGAACCTATACTGTCAGTACCACCAAGAACCAGGGCACACCACCGAAGACTGCAGAAACCTGAAAAACCATTTGGACCAGCTGGTTCGAGAGGGAAAATTGAGGCATCTCCTGCATCATTCCACTGGCCGACAAGAACAGACGAACGTTGAGACACGGAGGGACACTTTGAGACCGCCTATAGGCATGATAAATGTCATTCTCGCCGCTCCCGGCAGAACCGATTCTTATCCGACCAGGGTAATGTCGATGGCCCGACTTCCCGCTGAGAGTGGCGACCGAGAGTCTAAGAAGGCTAAGAGGATGGCCTCACCCGTACTGGGCTTCTCGGATAAGGATAAGGTCGGAACTATCCAACCCCACGACGATGCTCTAGTCATCACGCTCAGAATCGGGGAATATGACGTGAAGAGAATGTTGGTCGATCAAGGCAGCGCTGTGGAAATAATATACCCCGATCTATACAAGGGCCTGAATCTGAAACCCGAAGACTTGATGGCATACGACTCCCTCTTGGTAAGCTTCGATGGGAAAACCGTTACTCCGAAAGGCCAGATTAGACTGCCCATACAAACAGACTCGGACATAGTGAAGGTGAACTTCATAGTGGTGGACGCATACTCTCCCTACACAGCCCTCGTAGCTCAGCCTTGGCTTTATGCCCTTGGGGCTGTCTCCTTTACCTTGCACCAGAAGGTGAAGTATCTGTTGGAGGGTCAGGTCAAAAAAATTATAGGGGATCAGGTTGTGGCTCGACAATGCATAGTGTCTGCCATCTCACGACAACCAGGTGACGATCCCTCAACCTCCACCGAGAACGGCTTATAGCAATTAACAACCCCGGCCATGACTGGTTGGGGATCAGCTGAGGAAGCAAAGTGCGAGGATTTGGAAAAAGTTCCTGTAGGCGTTGATCCGGAAAGATTCTTTCAAGTCGGTTCGGAACTACCTTCCCAAGAGAAAGAAATGCTAATTCATTTTCTTAGGAAAAATATGGACGTGTTTGCATGGGACGCTTACGAGGCCCTGGGGGTCGATTCGGACTTCATATGCCACCACCTCAACGTTAATCCATCCGTTACACCCAAGAAGCAGCCCCTTCGGCGTCCGTCGAAAGAGCATGCTAATGCGGTCAGGGAGAAGGTGATGAAACTTAAGAAAGCAGGGGCTATCAAAGAAGTCTTCTACCCTGAGTGGCTGGCTAACACTGTAGTGGTGAAGAAGAAGAGCGAAAAATGGTGGGTTTGTGTAGACTTCACAGACCTGAATAAGGCTTGCCAAAAGACCCCTTCCCTACTCTCGGATAGACCGGTTGGTAGACGCAACCGCAGGACATCCTCGAATGAGCTTCTTAGATGCCTTTCAAGGATACCATCAAATACCCTTGGTCGTAGATGATCAAGAAAAGACAGCTTTCGTCACCCCCATCGGAAACTATCATTATAAAGTGATGCCTTTCGGTCTGAAGAATGTCGGTTCCACCTACCAGAGGATGATGACCAGGATGTTCGAGCTGCAAATGGGTAAGAACATCGAAGTCTACGTGGATGATATGGTGGTAAAGAGTAACGTGGTGTCCGAGCATGTGAGAGACCTCGGCGACATCTTTAAAATCCTGAAAAGACACAGGCTGCGTCTCAACGCGTCTAGGTGTTCATTCGGGGTGGGATCGGGAAAGTTCTTGGGCTATATGGTGACCCACAGAGGTATTGAAGTCAGCCCCGACCAAATCAGAGCTATCCACAGCATGCAGCCTCCTCGGAATCCCAAGGAGGTCCAAAAGCTTACTGGCATGATTGCCGCTTTGAATCGTTTTATCTCTCGTTCGGCTGATAGGTGTAGACCTTTCTTTCTCTAGTTAAATAAATGGAACGGGTTCGAATGGACCGAAGAATGCGCCTTAGCCTTCCAACAGCTCCAAGAATACCTTTCTCGGCCACCAATCATGTCCAGCCCCGAAGCCGACGAAGTTTTGTTCGCTTACATTGCCGTGGCCCTTCATGCAATAAGCTTAGTGCTGATATGAGTGGACAATGGCGTACAACGACCTGTCTATTACGTGAGCAAGTCATTGCACGAGGCTGAGATTCGCTACCTTCCTCTAGAAAAGGCCATCCTGGCGGTTGTTCAAGCCACACGAAAGCTCCCCCATTATTTCCAGGCACACACAGTCATTGTTCTAACCCAACTCCCGCTTAGGTCTATACTTCGGAGCGCTGATTACACAGGGAGGATTGCTAAATGGGGCACCATTTTGGGCACCTTCGACATTAAATACATGCCCCGCACCACCGTAAAGGGACAAATCCTCGCGGATCTGGTAGCTGAGTTTGTAGAACCCACGCTAGAAGAGGGAGAAATGCAAAGCATGGATGAAAAATTGGTTGGCGCAATCTCCCTACAAGGGCCCACCTGTTGGAGAGTCTACGTTGATGGTGCAGCAAATCAAAGGGGCTAGTCCTAACTTCCTCCAAGGGGATTACCATAGAAAAGTCGCTGAGACTGGGCTTCTCGGTCACGAATAATGAGGCAGAATACGAAGCCCTGCTGGAAGGAATGTCCATGGCCAAGAAATTGGGCGAGAAATCCGTAAGCATGTTCTCGGACTTAAGACTTATTGTGGGCCAGGTAAATGGGGAGTTAGAAGCAGGGGATGAAAGAATGCAAGAGTACCTAAACCAAGCTAAATGCCTGCGGTCGCGTTTTGACTCTTTTAGCCTAATGCACATATCCAGAAGTGGAAACACTCACGCCGATTCTCTGGCGACGCTGGCCACCTCTTTGGCTCAATGTTTGCCTCGGTTTATACTTGTGGAAGATCTACATAGGCCCTCGGTGGTGAAGACAGAAGTGATCCATGTCCATAGCGTCAGAGTGGGGCCCAGCTGGATGGACCCTTTAATGTTATTTTTAAAGGAGGACGTCTTACCCGAAGGAAAGAGCGAAGCCGACAAGATTAGAAGAAAGGCTTATTAGTTCTGGCTGTCCGAGGACTTGAAGCTATATAAATGCTTATTTTCAGGACCGTACCTGCTCTGCATGCACCCTGACACCACAGAACTTATCCTGGAGGAGTTGCATGAAGGAATTTGCGGAAGTCATACAAGAGGCAGGTCCTTATCCCATAGAGCTTTAACCCAGGGTTACTGGTGGCCAAACATGCAGAAAGAGGCACACGAATATGTAAAGTAGTGCGACCAATGCCAGAGGTTTGCCCCAAATATACATCAACCGGGGGGGGGGGATCCTCAATCCACTGTCCAGCCCTTGGCCGTTTGCTCAGTGCGGCTTAGATATCGTAGGGCCATTTCCTAAAGCCGCGGGGAACAAGAGATATATGCTCCTTTGCACTGATTACTTCACCAAGTGGGTCGAAGTTGAGCCATTGGCCAACATCAGAGATGTGGATGTTAAAAAATTCATCTGGAGAAGCATTGTCACGCGATTCGGGGTCCCTCGTACCTTCATTTCAGATAATGGACTCCAATTCAACAGCAAAGCCTTTAAAAGATACTATTGCGAACTGGGGATCACTAACAGGTACTCAACTCCAGCTTATCCTCAAGGAAATGGACAGGCCGAGGCTGTCAACAAGGTCATAGTCAATGGGCTTAAGAAGAGACTGGATGACGCCAAGGGAAGATGGGTAGAAGAGCTGCCCCATGTCCTATGGACTTACCGAACTACACCACGGCGGTCAACAGGGGAGACACCTTTTGCCATGACCTATGGGGCAGAGGTTGTTATCGCTCTAGAGGCAAACTTCCCAACGCTGAGGGCGAGCTCCTTCACTCCAAGCAGTAATGATACTGGGGAAAAGCTTGTATTTGATCGATGAACGCATAGAAAAGGCAGTGATCCAGTTGGCCTATTACCACCAGAAGCTCAAGCAGGGGTATGATGCCAATGTGAAGCTGAGACCACTAGCACCAGGAGACTTAGTGTTGAAGAAAGTTGTGGGTGCTGCCAAGAACCCATCCTGGGGAAAGTTGGGACCCAATTGGGAAGGACCATACCGAATTACTTCAGTAGCAGGAATAGGTGCATACTACTTGGAAGGCTTAGATGAAAAAGCTGTACCTCGTCCGTGGAATGTAAATAACCTTAGAAGGTATTATTATTAATAAAAGTATTTTTCTGATTCAAGTTTTAAGTCTATTATGGTTATATGTCTTCTATTTTGGCAACAATCTGAGTGTTGGATAGAACCAAGGTCTTGCATGGTCCTCGGACTCAAACCTATGGGGAAACTAGTTACTTCAAGAAAATCTAAGTGCTGGATAGAACCAAGGTCTTGCATGGTCCTCGGACTTAAACCTATGAGGAAACTAGTTACTTCAAGAAAAATCTAAATATTAAACAGAACCCAAGTCCTGCGTGGCTCCTCGGATCACAGGCTTGGGGGAAATTATTCACTACGCATTTCTATCCAAGTATTAAACAGAACCCAAGTCTTGCGTGGCTCCTCGGACCACAGGCTTGGGGGAAATTAATCACTACGCATTTCTATCCAAGTATTAAATAGAATCCAAGTCCTGCGTGGCTCCTCGGACCACAGGCTTGGGGGACCACAGGTTAGGGGGAAATTAATCACTACGCATTTTTATCCAAGTATTAAACAAAATCTAAGTCCTGCATGGCTCCTCGGACCACAGGCTTGGGGGAAATTAATCACTATGCATTTTTATCCAAGTATTAAACAGAACCCAAGTCCTGCGTGGCTCCTCGGACCACAGGCTTGGGGGAAATTAATTACTATGTAGTTTTATCTAAGAACTAAACAGAACCCAGGTCCTGCGTGGCTCCTCGGACCACAGCCTTGGGGGAAATTAATTACTATGCAGTTTTATCTAAGAACTAAATAGAACCCAGGTCCTACGTGGCTCCTCAGACCACAGGCTGGGGGGAGATTAGTCACTTAAAAAGGGCACAAAATCATAGGCGAAGAGTCTTATTCTCTCATTCATACTTAGCCGTATTACTTAAACTGCGAATAATGGATCATCATCGGAAATCTAGTAATACAGTCAAAATCCATTCACAGCGAAAACGAAAGTTAAAGCAGTAAAGATAAAGTTCAAAGAAGAAATTATATCATTCATTAAGCTCCGAAATGAGTCATCTTACAAACATTAACAAAAGCCAAGGAAATGGAAAGCAGAACAAAACAACTGCAAGAGAAACCCTACACTAATGCCCTATACTTTATCTTGGGTTGAGCCCTTTGTAGTACCCTCAGCCTTGGGACGATCATCTCCTGCTTCAGGTTTGGGTCCGGCATCCTTGGCTTGCGCGACAACGTCTCTTATAGTGAGGGCATCCTCAGGTGACTTGTCTTTCACTGGTGGTTGTGCCTCCTCGTCCCCCCATTTCCCTTCAGGTATGATGGAATTGGGAGCAGCGGTCGGGGCGGAAGGGGGCTCCTCAGGAGGATCCAAACCTAGAATCTCACGAATATCCTCAGGGAAGAAGATATTCTCGATCCTCCTAAGGTCAGAGTCCGCAGGAACTGCCACCCGGTCCATGGCTACTCCCTAGGACTCAGTGATGTAGTCCCTGCAAACCACAGCCACCTCCTCGGTCAGCCTGGCTTCAGTGTCCGTCACCCCGAGCTCATAAGAGGCTGCCACCGCAGCCTCAGCCGCCTCCCTAGCCAAACGAACCACCTCCTTCGCCTGTAGCAGCTGTGCCTTAAGGTCCGAGATCATTTGCTTCTCGGTCGCAAGGTTTATTTCTGATAAATGGAGCTGCTGGCGCATGTCCTCGGCCTGCCTCGTTGTGGTCTCAAGGCTCGCCTCAGCACTGTCCCGGGCCTTAATTACCTCTTTGATCTTCTCGTTTAGGCGCTCTTTTTCCAGCTTAAGGACACCCGCAGCCTTCTCTGCGGCAAGGCGGGACTGAACCTCAGCATTCACCTCCGCCCGAGAATTCTTTGCCCACTCCTCGGCCACGAAGACTTGTTGGGTGACCTGCATAGGAATAACGGAAGAATCATTAAAACAAAAACGACAGGTAGACGAGCACGGAATAAGGAACTTGAACAAGGGAGAGTCTTCGTTCTACCATAGCAAGGTCTCTCTTCAATGACATGAAGAGGTCTGGCTGTCTAGTGGCTCGGAGCCTGTCCATGTCACGAGGCAAAAGGAGGGGTTGCTGCAGGGCCTCGACGAGATAAGACGCCTGCCCTCGCTGGGACTCCCAAAGGGTTGCATCCCACGAGGTGGGAGCGTTGTCCAACTCCAGGCGGGGAGACCAGGTGCACTGCTCCCTCCTAAGGGCAGCCTCCCCTCAGCTATCAACGGACTTCGTCCTTTTGTCTTTGGGCTCCTTGCCCTTTTTCTGTTGTTTGGCCTTTTAGGGGCCGACCTCGCCCTCCTCCAGTTCTTCGACTGGCCTCTTCCGCCTCAAGTTGGGAATGGGTTGTAGCACGGGGTCAGTGGAAGGAGGAGGAGAAGGAGGAAGGTTGGTTGGAACCTGCTCTTTAGGGGCATCCTTGGAGGATTGCCCCTTGTTCCTATTAGATATAAGCCCCCTCAGACTGGATCTCGGCTTTAAGTCCATGCCTTCCTCTTCAATTTCTTGGCTCGTGTCAATCTGAGCGACTACCAGTCCAGGAGAGTGAGCCGCCGAGAAGCGATCAAGATCCGAGCCGAAATCTAAAAGCTCTATGGGCCTTGTTGATACCTTGCCCTCCTCGTTGAAGCGGAAATGATCGATTTCAGCTTCGAGGGACGAGTTCGAGGTGTCAATTCCCTCCCCTGGAATGGCTACCTCTTGGAGAACGCGTTGAGTGGGCGGTTGGATTGGAGGTAGGTCTGTCCGAGCAAGGAAACCCGACTTAGAAACGTCAATACGGGCTAATCGGGGACTCTCAGCCCTTATCACCTGACCCACGTCCACGAAAGCACGAGAGAGAGGCTCGTAATCCAAGATGAGGTGAGCAGCACGTAATTGCCCTTCCTCGCTCATAAAGATCTCTGACCTTAGGAGGTAGTTGAGGGCTTGGACGTTGACCAGACTGATCCTCGGAGTAGTGTGTGCTTTGTCTGCAAAATATCCAAAGGGAGGGTTACGTCAGTCTGAGAAGGCAAATAATCAAAACCGAGACCAAAACAAATGAAAGGAAAACTCAAAACTAAGATCCCCGCCGGGGGACTTGATCCTAGAGTGCCCCACCTGGTGCTCCCGCCCTAACTGGGCAACGAAGACCGTTGTGCCATGCTCCGGAGACAATCAAATAATCGTCCTTCAAGCCTTTGTTGGACTTGGGAAGGCAAGATATCAGCCTCACCTCGTTGGACCTGGATTTCAGGTAATATGACTCATTAAGGTAATGGCACTCGTACAAGTGAACTACATCGTGCCATGAGAGGCCGAGGTTCATCTGTTCGTTTAGGGCGTCTACGCACCCTAGGATCTGGAACATGTTAGCGGCGCACTGGTGGGGGGTTAACCTATGGCCGCGCAAGTAATCCCTAGTTATCCTCCTTATGGGAATCGTCATTCCTCTTTCTATGAAAGCGATCATAGGAATGACGACCTACCCCGTTTCTTTCTTGGTTAGGATTTGGTCCGAGGAGCAATATTCTAGACCCACTCCTTGTGGGATACGGTATTTGGCCCTAAAACCTTCCATGCCGGTCGGAGAATCTACTAGATTCTGAAACTTACCCATCCTATTAACCCTAGGTGGCATGGAAAGAGGTTTGCTAATGAAAGGAGGCCGAGGAGAACAACAAAAGGAGGAGAGTTAGGGAATACGGGGAAATGAACACTTACGGGAAGTGCGAGTTCTAAATCTCACAAGCTTTCAAAGGATTCGCCGGGTATCTTTACAGAAATGGCTATGGACTTTTGAGTGTTTTGCGAGAGAAAGTGCTGAAGTGCTCTGGAACGCTTGAGTGTCTTTTCTAAAAAAGGGAAAGTAATCTCCCTCAGAAGCCTTATATAGCAAGGAAAAAAAATAAACGGGATTACTCCCGCCCAAAGAATTGGAGGAACACCTACCGTTGATTAAGCACCCCACTGTTGGATGCGAGGGAACATAGAGCCGCCTGGTGCAATTAATGGCGCCTCGTGGGCTACGAAACGCCAGTAGCAATAATGAGGCACGTGAGACTGTACTCCCACACGCGTGAATCAAGAAATTAGGATAATTTATCCAATTAATGTCAAAATCCCACCTTTTCTCCTCGGATAAGAGGGAAAAACTGAAATTTTGAGGGGTTATTGTAGGGGCAAAGGCTGAAAGTCATACAATGGGCCTTGGGCCCCATACGGGAAGATCCACCACATCCGAGGAGAAGACGTGGGTGCCAAAAGGGCTCCCAACCCAGTTCTTGTGGGCATAAAGACATTTAAAGGGCTGTCCGAGGAGAAATGTCTCCTCGGACGTGACTAGTATGGCTCAAACATGCACTCTGCCAACTAGAAGGACCCACCCCAATGGACATTAGTAACGAGGACGAGTCCCACAGACCCGTGGCAAAGAAGGAAACGTAAGATGTCCAAGGAGAGGCGGCAACTGCCACATTAAATGCGTTGCAGCTACTTTTCTGGCCGCATTAATGTGGAGAGGACCTGTGAACAGTGCTGTCTTGGCTACCACAACTCACAGAAAGATGGAGGGGGGTGTCCGATGGGACAAGCACTCAAGTGAGGGTCCAAATAGCCAACAAGTGTAAGGCCATGATGGCTTCAAGAAGACTATATAAGAAAGGGAGTCCTCACGAGGAAGGGGACCGAAAAAAGGAAGAGGAGAACGGAAGAACTGAAAAATAACCGTAGACTTAGAGCAGGAACCAGCAAACATTCATCTCATCTCCTCGGACTGAGAATATATGGGTATTAATAGGAATTGCTTGTGTCTAATTGTTGTATAGCCCAACCCTAACCACTATCCACTTTGCTAAGACCTAGTTCTGTAGCCCACTCTCTACAAATTCATTGCTTCTAGGCTCCTTGGACTAAGACCCCATACTTGTTGGGCTTAGGCCCCAAATTGTGACCCTACAACATTTATGATCCAATTTTTAAGAGAAATTACATTTTATTAATGAGATTATTTTTGAACCACAAAAAAATCTAGTTCAAAAAGAGAAATCCTTTTATAGATAGTATAGATTTCTAATTCTCTCTCTCTATTTTAACACCCTCATGATTGTCCCCTTCCATTTCTCTTTCATTTTTATTTTATTAATGTTGAAGCTACCTTAATTATTAGGAAACCAAAATACATCTAATCTACCTTGCCCTTGACTTGTCTTGCACTTTTTAAAAAATAAAAAATAAAAATAAGGGATGGAGCACCCCAAATCCAATCTCCCCCCCGCTAATTGAATTTGTGGTTTGAATTTTAAAGATTTTAAAAGCATATTATTTTATTAAAAACTTTTGAAAATATGAGGTTTAGGTTTTGTTTTGTTTCTTTTTTTTTTTCTTTTTTCTTTTTTTCCTTCTTCCTTGAGAAAGATGTGAGGTTTAAGTTGAAACAGCATCTGAACTATTAATTTTATTTATCTTTGTGTGTGTATATATATACATATATTTTAATTTAGTTCTTTTCATAGTTACTAATTGGCAATTTAAACAACATTAAATGGTTTTTTTGTGTTGTTTTTTTTTTAAGTCTCACAATTACTCAACTTGCCCCCACAAGGTTTGGTGTTTCTATTAGGAAGATCCAAAGTTTGATTCCCCAATAGAAAATTGTTTTAATTATATTATATATAGTTGCATTTTGTTAATTTTTTGTTGAGAAAGAAAGAATTTTTTTTTTTTTTTTTGAGAGAGTTTCAACCTATGACGCCTGTTCTTGATTATAGCTCTTTACCATCAGACCAAGACACCAATTGGATTTTGGTGTAGATGGAGATTGAATTCTAAATTCTTATTCAACCATTAGAGACTTTACCAATTGAGTTAATTGAGCTACAAGACTCTTGAAAATAAAATGTATGATTTAAACATATGATTTTTCTTGTATAATGATTATGCCTTTACCACAATAGAAAGAGAGTTGAGACAACAAAATTGAGAGCCAGAGAGACTATTTGCACACATATAGGAATTAAGGCAAAAATGAATAAGCCGATTTGAATTTAATAGTTGCTCTTGGAACTACATTTGGTGTAATAGAGTGTTGACCATGCAATAGTGATTCAATAGGTGAGATTTGAAAGTTCAAATTCTCTATTAATCTCGGCCCTTGGACAGAAATTTTTTTTTTTTTAACCTTTCAAATTTTATTTAATTTTTACTTTTTACCTTCCAAACTTTTATATCCCACAATTGCATTGTGTAATTATATTTAGGGCATGTTTGGTATATTGAATGGGGATTACATCTGGAATTGTAATTTTTATTACTAGGAATAAAATGTTTTATAATGGAATAACTAAACTTAGGGGTATTCGCAGTGCGGTGCGGTTTTAGGCCATTTTTAGCACCGCCCTTTACGGTGCGGTTTAGCCAAAAACCAGAATTGCACCGCACCTCATTTTTACCGTAACATATGTGGTGCGGTGTATAGTTTAGTTTAGTCAAAACTATAACTGCACCGCACCTCATTTTTGCGGTTACATGTGTGGTGCGGTGTATAGTTTAGCCAAAACTATAAACGCACAGCACCTCATTTTTGCGGTCACATGTGCAGTGCGGTGCGGTGTATAAAAATTCGAGATATATATCACCATACAATTCAACATGTATCAATAATATCACTATCTCAGATTCTCAAGTATACATCAAACATGTAATGAAGTCAAGTACTTTGAACAAGGTAGAGTAGCAACCAACTTAAATGTTTTAACTATCAAAATATAATGCTCTTCAGTCTTCACTTTAGATCAAGAATATGAAGTAAAGAGTTTATGTGAAACACCAAGTACAAAGCAAAAAGGATTTACCCATACTCAAAGCAATTCTAGTCATGCCTACTAATTTCAAGTTTCAATTATCAAAACCATAATGTAAACAATTCTAAAGCAAAGCATGAAATGAATTACAAATCCAAAACAAGTATTAATTGTAAACCCAACAAGAAATTGTTTAAATGAATATGAACGCAAAAAACAAAAAAAAAAGGTTTGTCCATCCAATGGTATACTTCTCCCCCACCCAATTCTATTTTGTAGCTCACACTCCAAGTCTTCGCTTAATCTTCTTTCTCTGTTGCCAATTTCATCAATTCTATGAAAATAAATACAGAAAATGTTAGTAAACTAATAAACAATCCGCACATCTTGCTCAAGACTTTCCACTTCATTCATTGCTTCCCGAAGATTGATTGATTTAGATGGGTTTTTTAACCAATTTTGAGCACAGATAAGGGCCTCCATAGTTTTAGGAACTAATGAACTCCTAAAAGGATCCAAAACACAACCCTCCATGTTAAAGGCTGACTCAGAAGCAACGATGGACACAGGAATAGCCATGACATCTCGTGCTACCTCGAAAAGGATTACATATCTAGTAGAATTCCCCTTCCACCAAGCCAAAATATCAAAACCCTCCCTATTTTTTTCACTAGCTTCATTAAGATATATGTCCACATTAGTAGTGCATTCATTATCATTTTCTGTAGCTATGTGTTCATCTAACTCATGTAAGCAATCTTCCATGGCTTGTATGGAAAACTAGCACTTGATTCTATTGAAGAACCAACATTAGTGGCTTGTTCATTGCCACTAGCACTTGATAATTCAGTACCCTTTGCATAGTGGGCATACAACTTATCTAAAGCATAACTTACCAATTTTAAAGCAAACTCTACCATCTCTTTTGAATACCACTTATTAAACTAATATTTCAAATATTTCATCTTATATCTTGGGTCAAGAACCCCGACAATAAACATCATCAAATTCATATTTTCAATGTCTCCCCAATACTTCTCATATTTTTCCTTCATAGATTGTGCCATGTCTTTTAAGAGAGGATCACCATCAATGCCACACAATCTATGCAATTCATTTTGAATGCCCACTAGCTCACAAAAATAAGTATTTGAAGTGACAAATAAAGAACCAGAAAAATGTAGAGTTACCTCATAAAAAAACCGTAGAAAGTTACAAAACATTTTGACATTCACCTAATCCTCACCCTTGGGAGGACCTATGTGTTTCTGTTTCCCATTTCCATCTACCTCCATAAAGTAAGAACTAAATTCCACATCCTCTTCATGCATCCTATCAAAGGCTGTTTCAAATTTCTCGGTTGCCTTTAACATAAGATATGTGGAATTCCATCTAGCAGGGACATCAAGAGATAACAAACTCTTAGAATGGATTTTTTCATCCTCTACAGCTTCCTTGAACCTATCCATCCTTTTTGGTGATAATTTAACATACCGCACTACAATCCTCACCTTAACAATTGAGTTATGTATGCCTTTCAATCCCTCTTGCACAATGAGATTCAATATATGAGCAGCACATCTCATGTGCAAGAACCGGCCTCCTAACATACAACCATCCTTCATCTCCAACTTCTTCTTCAAATAATTAAGAGCCACATCATTAGATTTAGCATTATCAACTGTGATAGTTATCACCATTTTGATACCCCAATCATTCAAGCACCTTTCAATAGTTTTCCCAATTGTATCCCCTTTATGATTTGGAACTATACAAAAATTCAAAATCCTTTTTTGATAGGTCCAATCACCATCAATATAGTGGCAAGTGAGACATATATAGTTGAGGTTTTGAATGGAAGTCCATGTGTCAGTAGTCAAAGACACCCTTTGGCCCAATTTCAAATAGCTTATCAACTTCTCCCTTTCCCCAAACCAAAGTTTAATACAATCCCTTGCCACCGTGAGACAAGAAGGCACAAGAAACTTAGGCTCAACCACTCCCATAAAGTATATAAAACCATTATGCTCAACAAATCTAAAATGTAGCTCATCCACTATAATCATCCTCACAAGAGCCATCCGAATTTTCTCAATAGAAAATTTAGCAACAACAAGCTCATTACTAAACTCTCCCTTAACACCACCAGTTTTTTTTTGCTTGGAAACTCAAAGTGGTTTGGCTCATGTCAATGACACCAAGAATCTTCTTACATCTTAGTAAATGAGCCCGCATGGATGAGGTCCCATTCCTCCTAGCAGCATTGTATTGCTTCTTACAATAATTGCATTTTGACTTTTCACGATTTTGTAACCTAACAAAATGCTCCCAGACATCAGACGGCTCTCTGGTGGACTGATTCTCATTAACTCTAGCTTTTTTTGGTATGGGTTCATCATCCACAATCAAAGGGTCATTAGGGCCATTTGGTGCTGGTGGATTTGGATTTGAGGGAGCATCCATCTAGGGCCATTGAAAAAACAAACACACACATATATATAAGTTAGAAAAGGAGATTTGCAGGAGGTCAAGGCAAATATATATATATATATATATATATATTGAATGTAATTGAATACACAGTAATTATGCCACATTTTTCTTTCTAGAAAGATAAAGTAGAAAAATACTGAGGAAGTGAGTCCCATTCATTTGGGGGGGGAGGGGGGGGGGGGGGCAGAGACCAAATCTCCAAAAACAGAACTTGCCACAAATATGACAGAAAGAAAAATGACATAGTAGGCTTTATAAATCCTTTTTTCCTTCACAAACAAAGCAACATAGCATGGATGAACAGGTAAACGAATAAGAAGAATCTTGAGAGAGGTAACTTAGGTTCTAACCCAAAGACAACAGTATGCAAGGCAAGATTAAAAAACAAATTAAAAATCTCTATTAGCTACAATGAATTTGACTCATTAGAAAATCTCAAAGTTTAAATTACAATCATTTAAAAGCCCCAATATAAAAGCGAGAACAAGAGTGAATTGACAGAAATTTGGATGAGAAAAACTTCAAGAGAGAAAAGCATTGCCCTTTTCTTATCAAAAATAAAATAAAGGTATTGCTGTTTTTGACATTACAAACAGTGAATAAATTCTCACTTTGTTGCCACTTGCCATAGAATATATAAAATAACAAATTCCTTGAAGATGGAAATTTGATCACAGCCTATAGCTTCTAGTTAAACAAATATCATATGTGTCCCTGCTAATTCTTTCATAGTGAAACTAAGAAAGAGAAATCAAGTCTCAATTCTATATTAAAGCATAAAAAGCAACTGACTCTCCTTTTGAATGGAAATTGAAATAGAATATCACATTCTATCATTGCTAGCTTCCCAATTTTCCTTTTCCTCTCCTTCCTTCTAAGCAAAAAGCAAAGTTTATATATATCTATATACCCTGATTCAGTACCAAACAAAAACAAAGAAAACCCACAAAAATTAAACTTAAATATCTAACATAGGAACCTATTCATAAGTTCGGTTATGAGTTGTAACATTAGAATAAAATTTAAGATCTATTTTAGGAAATATCTTACTCAAACGATTAATATTTTCAAGAAAATAATATGTTATTTAAATTTGAGAGAGATGATTTATTTTCCATAATTGTTATGTGCGTATGGAAAGTTTGTTTATTTGGAAATATACAAATTTTAGAAATTATTACACACACTAAAAAATAACTATTACAACCCTTTTAGAGAGGAATAATTATTCCTCATTTTAAAGATTAGTTATTCATAAGGAATGACTATTTTCTGTAATAAAAATATAACTAAAATACTGAATAATTAAACTATAAAAATAGCTATTACATTACAGTGTCTATTATAGTCTACCAAATATACCCTTATTGTATGGGATCCAAATCCATCAGGACCATCCCTCTCTCTCTCTCTCACACACACTCAACTCTATATTGGCATCATGGAACTTCATTGAGTTCACATAACAGTATAACACTATTGTAGAATCTTGTCACTACTTAACAGATATCATGTTTTGTGGTTATATGGCTAAAGCCTTCCTGTATTCATATCTTCTCATCATATCTTAACTTCTATTAGGAGAATCTCTTATGCGCTAAGAGTCAAAATCACAATAATTCATACCAATAACCAATCTTCAAGAGCATTTCCAAATTTTACCAGCTCAAACCTAACCAATGGTAATTTGCATTACCATTTTTTCCTCTAAAATTGCAACACTGAACTTTAATTAATTTATTTTTTGTTAGCCAACTTATCTAACCCATTTATTCGGCTCACTTGATTATTTTCTGACCCTTCATCATCATTTTACTTTGTTCAATGTTACATAAAATAGTTTGTTTGGACATTTTTGTTATGAATTGTCATTCACCAAAAACATTGTACAATGTTTAGCTATAATTTATAGGGATGGCAAAATGTACCCGACCCGCGGGTACCCGGTCCGGCCCGACCCTAATGGGTCGGGTTTTACCCGGCCCGTTTAACATTAGGGTCAGGTCTGGGTTTTAATTAAAAAACCCGAAGCGGGTTCGGGTCAAGTTCGGGTATTAGGCATACCCGGCCCGAACTCGACCCGTATATAATATTAAAAATTAAAAAAAAACCCTAAGTATAAATACTCACTTTCCAACCCTAATCCCTCAGACTCATTCACTCTCACCCTCTCTCTGTCTTGCCAAGCCGCCTCCCATTCTCTCCCTCACCCTCACTCTCACCCTCACAAGACCACTGCTGCTCCCTTTGCCGGTGGCGCTGCTCCTTGCATACCTCACCTCGCCGGCGCCGCTCCATTCTCCTCCTCGCCGGTCTTTCCTCCTTGCCTCCCTCACCTTGCCGCAGCCTGCAGACGTCGCTGCTCCTCCCTCACCTTGAAAATCGTTCTTTTTGTTCAAAGAATCAAATTTGTATTTTCTAGTTTAAGTGTTATTTTTGTTGAATAGGATCGGCTTGTTTGATGATTTTGTAGGGTCTTCTTGTTCGGACCTAGGGTTTATATGTTAAATCTTGTTTTTACTTTTGATGTGGGAAAATATTGTAATGAAAAATAATGGTTTTTGTTCCGATCTGTTGTATTTTCTATTGTAATCAAATCTGTATTTTCTAGTTTAAGTGCTATTTTTATAGTTCTTGTTCCGATCTGTTGGTTGCTGAGAAAATAATGGTTTTTGTTGATTTCCTATCTGTTCAGATCTGGATTTTATTATGTTCTTTTTCCCCAACTGTTTGGTTGCTGAGAAAATCAGTATCAGCCAAACTTTTTTTTTTATTGGGCCACAGAATGGGCCCTGAAGTACCATGGCCCAACGAGGCCCGTGGAGCCCGCGGGGCCTGACGGGCCGAGTTTGGAGTTTTTAAAAAAAGCCCGTTTATTAAACGGGCCGGGTTCGGGTAATGGGTGCGGGCCCACGGGTCGGGTTCGGGTATTAAAAAACCCGCCCCGAACCCGACCCGTTGCCATTCCTAATAATTTATATTCATTGGGATCAAACATTGGATTGCTTGATGATGCATTGCTTGCTTAAACAATTTTTTTTCGAAATAATGAATTGAGTCTACATTGAAATGTTAATCTAATGAATCTTTTTAATCCACTTCTAGAACTTAGAAGATTTTTATTTCAATATCTTTGTTGTGTTGTGAAAGTGATTATTCATACCAAACCAATAATAATCAGGACACGTGTAGGATACACTTTGTAGCCATCTTGATCGCACAAAAGTGACAAAAGCAACGAAAGGAGTATATGTTTTCCCGACCCCAACAATAATAGTCAATAGGAAAAAAAGCTGAGAATCGAATAAAAAAGTGGTCCATTGTTAAATTAAAAAATTAGCCACGTGTCCAGACAAAGTCTAATGGGTAGCTTCGTTGCCCACCACGTGTCCTAAGAAGTACAACACACAGTCACTACAGTCCATAACATCATTGGAAATGGGCATGGATTAAAATCTATTTAAAGAAATTTTGTTGGGAGAAAAAAATAATTAATATTTTGATAAATTTTTTTATTTTCTATAAAAATAGTGTTTAAATTTTTTTTAAATAAATTATTTATTAATTAATATTTTAAAAACACTCGTTATAATGATACTGATGCTGCCACGTGCCACTAAAGGGTCAATTTTTTTCTTGGACACGCGGGCCAATGATGTACATTTGATTCTATCGCAATTATCGAAACAAAGAAGGCCAACATCAGATCAGAGTTTCAAAAATCTACAATAGACCAACTGATCATTAGGCAGCTTTTTGAATTTGAGGTCAAGCCCTGAGTCTCCTGACAAAGTAAACGTTAGTTTTTGCACACCTACCCATACTCTTGTTTACCAAACTCCAAACTCTTTTTGCCCGTTTTGCACTTTTTGGACTCTTCGTCCATACGACCATACCCTAACCACGTGATAGACACTAAGAAAATTACCATATGTTTAGGAACATTTCTTTTTTCTTTTTTAGTATATTTTTTGCAAAAAAATTGCTATATAATTAAATTAGATTGTTACGTAATAAAAAATTAGTGTTTACGATGAATTCAAATAACTTCAATCATGGAATATGTCAGAAAATTTAAACATTAGACTCAAAAAATCAAGAATACCTGGTCACCATACTAAAAATAGAATTTAGCAGCTATGATCTAAAAATAATAGTGGGTAAAACAACATTTAAAAAAAAAAACTATTAGAATAATGTTTCTCCTTCATAAAACATTTTACAAAAATGAAAGTGTGGCTCTTAAATCACTAGTGACTACAAGTTAGTCATACAAAGGTGAATGGTGATTAGACTGGCCACCATCGATGGTAGTCGAAAGGTAGTAATTGCAAGTTTGTCGTACGGAGATGAATTTGTTCCTTCTCCATTCGGTGACTAAACTGTCACCAACAACAATAGTTGGGAAGACAACAATTTTAATGGTACTTAAATATTTGTATATCATACTAAAGGTATGTTTGAGATCTGCTTATTTTGTTGAAATTGAAAACTTTTTACTAAAAGTATTATAGATAAAACTAAAAGTTAGCTGAACTTTACTTAGCTGAAATAGTACAATGAAACTCATAAATAATATCAAAAAGTACAGTAACACTCATGAATAGTAACAATAATAAACTGAATAATAAAATAAGTTGACAAAAATAATCTTTACCAAACGGACACTAAATATTTAAGAATATTTTCATAAAAAATGTTCTTAGTGTTACAGCCAAACCAACAAGCTAATTTTTTTTTTTTTCATAAGAAAAAACCGAGAAAAACGTTGTGTATCTAAAAAACACTACCAAAAGTGCAAAACACAATCAACTAAAATAATAAATTTAATCTAGGAATTACACGTGTAACCCAACCCTATTCCCACGTGTGGAATATTACTAGTTGAGCCAAAAAAAAAGCGGATAATTCAAGTGGACTCGTGTCAAAACGCGCAAAAAGAGTCCAACACGTAGAACTAGAACCTGAGATATTTTTGAGCCACTTAAAAAGATCTTTTTCGAATCAGAGCCCCCAGTGGGACACGTGTCCATCATTCCCCGCCTTCAAATCCAAACCCTGACGTAACTCCTCGATTCTCTATCACAGTGTCTCAGCAATACAATACCAACACGCGTCCCTAACCAATAAAAAATCGACACGTTAGTATTTCCTAAACCAGTATCTAAGGCACTGTACGAACCAATCCACGCACGCCACGTTTTCCCTAAAATAACCGTATATATAGGAAGCCCGTTAGTAAATAAGAAACCGTTGAAAACTTGGATTAGGATTAGGATGAGTGCCAACGCTAACACGCGACTCCGACCGAGTCGAGGCTCCGAGTCGGACGAGTCAGGCATTATCAACGAGCGAGTACTGGTTTTGATCTTCGAGTCGATCAAATGGGACATACATACTCTGTGTTCGACTTCCTCGGTGAACCGGAAGCTCCGGGCCATAGCGAACCGGCTTCTCTGGCGCGAGCTCTGCGTTCATCGCGCTCCGAGAATGGTATCCACATTGGCGAACGGGTCGAACAACAACCGGATCGGCGGTGGATGGCACGCGCTGGCGAAGCTCCTTTTCTTCTGCTGCGGGAGCGAGTCGACTCGGAATTTCAAGCTGAGTCGGGACTTGCCGGGTCACTTCGTGAAGGCCTCGCGGTTTTCGAAAACTTCGGGTCGGAGTTTTCTGAGCAAGAAATGCCGGGGCGATTTGTTGTACGTTAGTGACCCGTGTGAGCACCCGAACCCGAGTGGCGGTGGCAAGGAAGATGATTTAGGGGTTTATAGAGGGGTATTTAAGGGATTCTTGAAATCGAGGACGAGAGCGTGTTTGATCGGACGGCAGGTAGAGCTCGAGGAAAAGGTGAGGTGTCCTTATTGTGGGGCCCCAGTGTGGAGCATGACTTCGGCTCGGCTTGTTCCCAAAAGCGCGGCTCGGCGGCTCGGCTCACATCACGGTGGATTGGAGTACTTTGTCTGTGTTAATGGGCATTTGCATGGTACGTGCTGGCTCGTTCCTCTGTCGTCCGATGAGGATGAGGATGATCTTGATCTCGATCTTGATGATGACGTGGACGGTGATGATGAGGATGAAACTGGGGCCCATGAGGTTGATCACATGGTGGTTAGTGGGAGTGCGAGTTCACGTGAGGAAAATTAACTTCAGTTGCTTCCACGTGGCAAGGGGGCGGCCGGGGGGGCTTTGAATTTGATTTTGATTCTATGACTTGGTGGGAAATGATTACATGGAGAGAGTAGATGATTTGGATTTTGGAGTTAGGTTGACGTGGAATATTGGGTTTTTAGTTTTTTTTTTTTTTGAGATTTTTTTTCCCAGTGTGCTACTTTTTTGGGTTACCTTAACTTTCTCAGATCAATATAAATGAGTTTCGGATATGGGCAAATTTATGTGCAGTAACAAAGGTGTGGTAGAATAGTAGATCTTTTAACAAAAGGGTAATTATTGAGTAGATTCGGAACAATGCATCAGACTCTTATAACAAGGATAAGTCCCACTGCGAGAGTTCGGAAGATTGCACCGGGACTTCCAATAATTTTTCTTAACTAAAGTCAAACACGTTGTTGCATTAGCCAATGAAATATAAATGGTGTTTGAAACTTTGAATTTAATTGGGAAATTAAATATACTACACCTAAATTACCATTCCTAAATTTGACCCTTCTTTTATATTGTTACGTTTCATTTTTTGTATGAGTTGAGTTGAGTCAAGCTGTTATGTTGTTCATGTGATTGGTTCTGCTTCCTTCTTAGCCAGTTCTTAGTTTTCGTCTGTTCAATAAAGATTTCTTATTATCAAAAAAAAAAAAAAAAATGTTGTTCATGTGATATTGAAGTGGATTTTAATTTTAAAATTTTGTTTTTCTGATGACAACTTGACATTTGTAGTGTTTCTTTATAATCAGTATTGACAGTTACATGGACTGTCAGGAGAATATGGGGTTGGATCTTTGGAGGGTTGGGATTTTTTATTTTTATTTTTAAAGAAAGTCAGGATATATAAAAGCTTATATGATTATTATATGTACCATAATTATTGTAAACAAACAAATGAAAATTTGCTAAGTGCTCAATCCTCAAATATATGTCATTTGATTTGTCAAGATGTTTCTCTGCTGCTTTGACAGCAGAGATGTGTCTATACTTTAACTTCATTATTAATATATTTGTTTTTTGGAATATTATCTAGCTTGCAATGATAATAGAAAGGTGGTGATAGAAGATTATGATTCGTTTTCGTCTATCTTTATTCTTCACTGCAAAAAGGTCATATTGAAATTGAAGTTTGAAGAGTATTTCTTAGGCATTATGACAAAGTTGGAAGTCCAGATTTCATGAGAGACACAGGATATTGTAATGGAGAATTTCAACCAACATCCTACCCACGGATGATAAGCTAAACAGGTTTTCTAGAGAAGCTGATCCTAGCTGCCCTCTTATGTGATTGTGAACAAGAGACTGCCTCTCACCTATTCTTGCAATGCCATTTGGTAAGAGCATTATGGTATGGGAATTGGTGAAGTATTAAAATTGATGAAGTTCAGGTTTCTTCTCTAGATCAATGGATGGATATCCTATTTGACCCCCTTGGATTCCTAATTCTGATGAGGAGCAAAGAAGCAAGTTCTTGTTATATGGTGCACTAGTCTTTGAGTGGGTTTGGAAGTGCATAAACCAGACTGTATCTGAGAACAAAGGCCTGCACTATGAACAGGTTTGAAGAAGTTTTATGAAGATTTTCCAAGAGCATTGAACTCTGACAAGGCTAGGCTCTCATATTTCTCCAAATGGAGATTTATGAGCGGGTCAAGCCACAACAAAGTGCAATCAAGCTTCTTTTTATTTTAATTTATTAATTATCAAGTGCAATCAAGCTTAATTGTGATGCAGCAATTGGGGCCTTAAAACTCTTCTATTGTTGTTGTAGCCAGAGATTGGAGAACTAGTGTTTGTCATTAGACTCATTACAAAGGAATTGGACACCATCACCCCTATCCAAGCTGAAGTTGAGGCTATCCTGTGAGAATTAAAACTGGCTTCCTAAGCTAATCTTGGAAGGTTGGTTATATATAGAAGGGGACTTCAGCAGTTGCATTGAAGTCTAAGAAGCCACGATTCTGAAGTTTCTTGGACAATCAAAAACTTTGATGATGGTGCCAAAATGGTATTGTAGAGTTTTGATGATGCTAATGTGAGCTGGGTCAATTGAGAACAACTAGTAAGCTATCCGTGCGATGCACGAATAATATTATAATGTTTTATATAAGACGATTTTGGAGAATGTTGAATATGTATTATAGTATAATTATTATAGAACTTTATTAGTAATGAGTCCATCATCAAAGACAATAATTATAAATTGCACACATAAATCTATTAGTATTGTGCCTTTCTCTTTCTCCTTAATTCTAAAACAAAATACACATCCCAAACACCTACAGTCAACCACATCATTTACGAAACCCACAACATCTAACCTTAACATCAAAATCGTAATTGTTGTTGTCACTCAATATAAAATGCAAGTCTTCCTTTCTTGGTTGTAGCCAACTCATACAAGTTACGATTAGATGAAATAACAATGTTAGAGCTAGGTAGGTATCGTCGAAAGATTGAAGGTAAATGATATCTGTAAGGACGCGATTTGAGTCCCTAGCCCAAAGAATAAATGAACGTAGGCCCAAACAGTCCAATACAATGAATTTGTAGAGAATGAGTTGGAAAACTGGGCTTAAATGAGTTGGACAACAAATAAAGTGGGTTTAGATGACAAGAAAAGGAAGATAGATTGATTTACACTAAAGAAAATCGTCCTCGGCACAATCCGAGGAGATCAGTTCTTATATATTTCTCTTAAGTTTGATTACAAATTCAGTTCTTGATTGCTATAGTGTTTTTCTCTTAATTTCTCGATCCTTTTCTTCCTCAGGGGTCTCTTACATTATATATCTCCCTTTGAATAATCTTGGCCCTCCACTTGTCGATCGTCTAAACCACTACTTGAGTGCTTGTCCCATTGGACACCCTTACAGGCCTTCTGTGAGTTGGGGCGACTAAAGCAGCACTGTTTATGGGTCTTCTTCACATAAATGCGGCCAGAGAGTTAGCTGCAGAGTATTCAATGTGGTGGTAGCAGCTTTTTCTTAGATATTTCTTGGCTCCCATTTGCCCTGTACGTTCGCAGTGCATATCCTTATCAATAGAACTTCCTAGAGTGTCATCCTGGACGACAGAACACACTTTATGACCCTTTTTTGGTTTAGCCGAGGAAATACTCCTCCTCGGCCTACTTCTCCCAACCTTTACTATCATGGCTTACTCGTGAAATTTCAAAATTTTACTTCTTCCTCACTACTGATTTATTCTTGGACCATTGTACCTCCTCGGACAAAGGCCAAGGCCCAATACATATTTAGGCCTATGTCCCCACAATAGCCCTTCAAAACTTCGGTTTTCCCTTCCTATCCGAGGAGAAAAGTGGGGTTTTGATATTTGAACAATGAATCCCACATTTTCCTTTGATTTCCACACGTGAGAGTGTCGTTTCGCGTGTCCCATAACTACTCTTGACGCTTCGGAGCTTGCGATGTCTCATTAAATGCTTCGGGTAGCGATCTGTTCCTCGTATCCTATAGTGAGATGTAGATCATACTGTTGACATTTCTTCTTGAAATTTCAGCGGGATAACTCCCACTCAGTTCCACCTTATATATACAGCACCCAAGGGAATTACTTTTCCTCATTTTACAAATCTTCGAGCTCTCAAGAAATTCCTAACTCTCAAACCTTCAAGGCTCCCCAAGTTTCCAAAGTCTCCAAGTCTTTTTATTTAAAAAGTTTAAACCTTTACGAAGTACCAGAAGCAATACACGTCCTCATTCTCGTAAGTTTCCTCTTTTTTAGGTTCTTTTCTCCTCAGCCAATCTCCTTGGCCTTTTATTCCTTGTTTCCATCTCTGAAAACTTCTTTCGTTCCCTTTAGCTCATCTAGATGGGTAGATTTAAGCATCTTGTAGACTCTCCTGCCGGTATGGAGGGCTTCAGGGCCAAGCACCACATTCCGTAGGGAGGAGCCTTGCGGTATTGTGCTCCAAATCAGATAGTCACAGATAGAAAAGAAGGGGAGATTATCATTCCTATGATCGCTTTTATAGAGGGAGGAATGACGCTTCCCATGGGTAGGGTAACCCAAGACTACCTACTCAACCATAGGCTGTGTCCTCACTAGTGCGCGCCTAACTTATTTAGAGTTTTAGGCTGCATCGATGCTCTCAACGAGCAGATGGGTTTAGGGCTGACCTGGCACGATGTCGTCCATATGTACGAGTGCCATTCACTTGCTGACTTAAGGTATTACCTTAAGTCCAGGTCCAACGTTGTTAGGTTGATATCGTGTTTTTCCAAGTCCAACAAAGGGCATGAAGGACAACTACTTAATCGCCTCTGGGGAATGGCACGACGGTCTTCATTACCCAACTTGGGAGGGAGAGCCAGTTGGAGTACCCTAGGGTTAGGTCCCTTGGCATGGGATTTAGTTCTTTTAGCTTTGTTACTCTTCTCTTTAATATTTTTTTTTTTTTTTTTTTTTAAATTTTTTTATATGAGTTTTGGTGGTCTAACCATGATTTGCTTCTCGGCTATTTTTGCAGATAAACAGCATGTAGCACCCCGCCTCAGTTTGGTCAACGTTGCGGGCCTCAACAGAATCTTATGATCCGAGGTGTTTGTGAGTGAGGACAGACAGCTTAGGACGGTCCACCTCATTCTAGACTTCGAACCAATTTCGGACAACTTCCAAGAAGTAGGTCACACAATTAGGGCAGGCGACCCTAGGCTCCGTCGGATAGACATCTCCGTGCCTGGTTTTCTCGCCCGAGAAGACCTTCCCCCTGTTGAGCTACCTCTCCAGCATTCTCCTCGTGAGGTAGCTCTCCCAAGAGAAGAAACAGCCTCATCTCACCTGTCACTTGAGGCCGAGATAGATCAATTTTATCTCGAGGACGAGGGAGAGAAGTAAGGAGAAAAAGAGGTTGAAGTCCTAGACTCTGAAGACGAGCTTGACAGAGTTTCTGGTGTACGCCCCTCCGGTCTTGTAATTGCGTGTCCAGACAATAGCTCAAAGGACGAAGAAGAAGAGATGGTCTTAAACCAAAGGAAAGGCTTGAAGGACCTCATGGCCGAGAGGAACAAAAGGTCGTCATCCAAAGAGGTCCCTAAATCCTAGGCTGCTGACAATCTCCCCCCTCCCCCTCCTCCTCCCACAACCACACTTGGCCTGCTCCCCATTCTGAACTTGAATAAGAAGAGGAAGGAGCAGGAATTGGAGGAGGGTGAGATGGTCCCTCAAAAGGGGGCCAAGCAGCAAAAAACTACCAAAGATAAACGGGCCTCTTCCGTGGACAGCAAGGAGGACCCAAGTGGGGATGTGGTACGCCAATTGCAATGCGTTTAGGCTCTTCGGCTGGAGTTGGATGGCACTGCCATCCCATGGAACTCCTCCGTTAGAGAGTTTCAGAGAGGGCACTTCACCTACATTGCTGAGGCCCTGGAGCAACCCTTTCTCCTGCCCAAAGATATGGAGGCTCTAAGGTGCATGAGGCAGCCAAACCTCTTCATGTCCTTGAAGATGGATCTTGCCATGGTACGTTTACTATCAAATCTTTTAGACAAATGCCAAGTTGCCTTTTTCATTTTTTTTTTTTTTTTTTTTTTTTTTTTTACGTGGGATTCCTTTATTATTTTTGTGCAAGTTACATAGCAGGTCTTTTTAGCTGAGGAATGGGTCAAGGACGCTTGGAGCGAGGCTAGGGTTAAGGCTAACCTCCGCGCTGAGGCCAACAAGTTCCTGGGAGCCCTGAAGCAAGAAAACTGGGAGCTGACCACTCAGTTAACTACCGAGGAGAGGGCAAGGAGGTGCGCTGAGGCTGAGCTGAAGAGTGCCCATAACTAGGCTGAAGATCAACGCAAAAAGCTCTACCTCACTGAGATAAAGCTAGCTACACAGAAGCAGTTGGTCCTGAACCTCAAGGCTGAGCTGGAGAAGGCCAAAGCCATCGCTCGGGCGGCCGAGGAAGCTGCGGAGGCCTCGAGGTAAGCATCTTACAACCTCAGGGTAGAAGAAACAGAGATCCGGCTAGCTGAGGAGTTGGCCAAGGTATGCAGGGATTACTGCAAGGAGACCTGGAAAGAGGCTCTCAACCTTATAGGGGTCCTTGCTACCTTGGAGTGGAGGTAGGCTGGGAGTATGTACTATCATCCTAACATCCGTGAAGCCCTAGCTGCCCTCCCATCTTCCTCTACCCTTGCCCCAGAGTCCTCTAAGCAGCCTCTGACTGTTCATGCCATTCTTCCCCCCTCTGAGGCTTCCAAAAGATCTAGCCAAGCTAGTGATTAAGGTCAAGGAGCCGAGATGGCCAAGGACAAAGGCAAGGGCAAGGAGGTCAAGCCCCCCTCAGAGGCTAAAGATGCCGCCGAGGCCAAGGATGTTGCAGTCAAAGTGAAAGAAGCCGAGGCCAGATCCAAGGAGGTTGATCCCAAGGCCACAGATGCTCCTGCCTCTCAGCTGAGCAAGAAAGAAGAACCTGCTCCTCTAGCCAAGGCCTAGATCTTAGGATTTTGTTTCCTTGCTATTATTTTTCTTTTCTTTTTGTAGTTTTTCTTTCATATTGTCTTTTTGTAATGGCAATTTGCTATTGTATATAATGTACTTTCTTTTTATTCAGTGAAAAGACTTTACTTTTTACTTCATGAATCTTCCTTTTTCCCGTAAAATTTATTCTCTGATTGGTGTAGTTGTTGTGTTGCCTTCTAATGAGACTTAGGACTGAAAGGGTTGTTAACAGTATTGGATTGTTGCCACCCAAAATCCAACAAAAGCTAACAATAATGCATTACTACTAATTCAAATAAATTAAACACGTATAAATAGTAACGAAAATGATCACATGTTTGCATTGAGCACTGGGTCATTCACAGGGAAGGCTAATCCTCGTGGAGATGAGCAAAACACTTAGTAGAAAAAGATCTGAAGGACCTGACATAGCCCTGGTTTTGTTCAATACTTAAGCAAATAATCAAGGATACTAACTTATTTAACACTTATTTAACACTTAGTGAAATGGATTGAAGTATTAATTTACCCAAAGTATGTGGTCAGAGAGACCAGACATGACTAAGGTTCTGTTTAGTACTTAGAAAAATGAACTGAAATATTAATTTATCCAAAGTATGTGGTCCGAGGGACCAGGCATGACTAAGGTTCTGTTTAATACTTAAAAAAATGAACTGAAGTATTAATTTACCCAAAGTATGTGGTCTGATGGACCAGGCATGACTAAAGTTTTGTTTAATACTTAGAAAAATGAACTGAAGTATTAATTTACCCAAAGTATGTGGTTCGAGAGACCAGGCATGACTAAGGTTCTGTTTAATACTTAGAAAAATGAATTGAAGTATTAATTTACCCAAAGTATGTAGTCCGAGAGACCAGACATGATTAAGGTTCTGTTTAATATTTGAACAAGTAGTGGGACATGTAACCCATAATGTAATAAACCAAAATATGGTAAAAGAATCTTTCATTAATAGTAATACATTTTCAGGTTGCTTACATTCCACGGGCGTGGTACATCGTTTTCATTTAGATCCTCAAGGTAATATGCACCTATCCTAGCCACTGAAGTGATGTGATATGACCCTTCCTAGTTAGGCCCTAACTTTCCCCAGACTGGGTTTTTTGCCATATATAAAACCTTCCTTAACACCAAGTCCCCAGGTGCTAATGGCCTTAGCTTTATGTTGGCATCATACCCTTGCTTTACCTTGTGTTGATAGTATGCCAGCTGAACCATAGTATTTTCTCTTCGCTCTTTAATTAGATCTAAATTCTTCTTTAATAGCACATCATTGCTGCTTGGAGTAAAAGAGCTCGTTCTTAGTGTTAGGAATCCAGTCTCTAGAGGAATAATAGCCTCGGCTCCATAAGTCATTAAAAAGGGGGTCTCTCCTGTTGATTTGCGAGGTGTGGTCCGATATGTCCAAAGGACGTGTAGCAGCTCTTCCACCCATCTTCCCTTTTGCATCATCCAACCTCTTCTTGAGTCCACCCACTATGACCTTATTAACCACCTCGGCTTGTCCATTCCCTTGTGGGTAAGCCGGGGTGGAATACCTATTCGTAATTCCTAGGTCACAACAATACCTCCTGAAGGCTTTGCTATCAAATTGAAGTCCATTGTCCGAGATGAGTATATAAGGGATTCCAAACCGAGTAACAATGTTTTTCCAAACAAATCTCTTGGCATCTGCGTCCTCGATATTTGCCAATGGTTCAGTTTCTACCCACTTGGTGAAGTAATCCGTGCCGACTAATAAATACCTCTTATTCCCTGCTGCCTTAAGGAAAGGTCCAACAATATTCAAGCCCCATTGAGTGAAAGGCCAAGGGCTGGACAAAGGATTAAGGACCCTTCCTGGTTGATGAATATTTGGGGCAAATTTTTGGCACTAGTCGCACTTTTTTACATATTCTTGTGCTTCCTTCTGCATGTTCGGTCACCAATATCCTTGCATAAGAGCCTTGTGAGACAATAATCTGCCTCCTGTGTGGTTTCCACAAATCCCTTCATGTAACTTCTCCAGAAGTAGCTTTGATGCCTCAGGGTGTATGCACAGCAAGTACGGCCCAGAAAAAGAGCGCTTATACAACTTTTGGTCCTCGGAGAGCCAAAACCGAGGAGCCTTTCTTTGCACCTTATCAACCTCTAACTTATCTTCGGGTGAGATATCCTCCTTAAGGAACAATATTATGGAGTCCATCGAACTAGGTCCCACCCTGATTTAATGGACGTGGACCACCTCGTTCTTCATCCCAATACGCTTACACAGATCTTCAACAAGGATAACCCGAGGCAAGTTTTGTGCCGAGGAGGTTGCTAGAGTGGCCATAGAATCGGCATGGGTGTTTCCATTTCTAGGAATGTGTTGTAATTTGAAAGATTCATATCCTGACTGCAGATGCCTAACCTGACTTAACTACTCATGCATTTTCACGTCCCTGACCTCCAACTCTCCCTTGGCCCATAACAAGCCTTGAGTCTGAGAATATCTCCACTACTTTTCCACCCATTTTTTGAACCATAGTCATTCCCACCAATAGGGCTTTATACTCAGCTTCATTATTTGTGGCCGAGAAGTCTAGTCTTAAGAATTTCTCAATTATGACCTTCTCGGGAGATATCAAAACTAGCCCCACTCCAGATCTTCTGTGATTTGCTGCACCATCAATGTATACCCTTCAGAATAAAGGTTCTTGTACGGATATTACCCCAATTGATTTTCCATCCATGTCCTGCTTCTCCACTCTCTCTTCTAATGGGGATTCAGCAAACTCGGCTACTAAATCAGCAAGGACCTGACCCTTAACAGAGGTGCGAGGCATGTACTTGATATCAAACGCCCCTAGGATCGTACCCTACTTGGCAATCCTCCCTGTGTAATCAGCACTTTGGAGTAGAGCTCTGAGAGGGAGTTGGGTTAGGACAACAACTATGTGTGATTGGAAATAATGGGGGAGTTTACGCGTAGCATGCACCACTGCCAAAATGGCTTTCTCTAGTGGTAGGTAGCGGACTTCGGCTTCATGCAGTGACTTGTTCACATAATAAACTAGCCTCTACACACCACTATCAACCCGCACAAGCACGAGGCTTACTGCATGGGAAGCCACAGCAATGTAAGCAAACAAGACCTCGTCTACTTCGGACCTGGACATGATGGGTGGTCAAGAAAGGTATTCCTTTAATTGTTGGAAGGCCAAGATGCACTCCTCGGTCCATTCAAATCCTTTCCACTTGTTTAACAACTGAAAGAAAGGCCTACACCTGTCTGCTGATCGAGAGATGAATCGGTTTAGGGCAACAGTCATTCCTGTCAATTTCTGGACCTCTTTAGGATTTCGAGGTGGCTGTAACTTGTTGATTGCCCTAATTTGGTCGGGATTGACTTTAATTCCGTGGTGGGTAATCATGTATCCCAAGAACTTCCCTGATCCAACACTAAAAGAGCACTTAAAAGCATTAAGTCACAGCTTGTACCTCCTCAGGATCTCAAAGATATTTCCAAGGTTGTTAATATGCTTGGATTTCAGTTTACTCTTAACCACAATGTCATCTATATGAATCTCAATGTTCTTTTCTAACTGTGGCTCAATCATCCTGGTTATTATCCTCTGATAAGTAGAACCTGCGTTTTTTAGACCAAAGGGCATCACCTTATAGTGGTAATTCCCAACTGGGGTGACAGAAGCTATCTTTTCCTAGTCATCCAGAGCTAAAAGTATCTGGTGGTATCCTTGAAAGGCATATAAGAAGCTCATCCGAGGATGACCCATAGTGGCATCCACCAACTGATCTATTCGAGACATGGAAAAAGGGTCTTTGGGGCAGGCTTTATTTAGATCTGTGAAGTCCACACATATCTGTCACTTCCCATTCTTCTTCTTCACTACCACTGTATGGGCCAACCACTTAGGGTAGAAAACTTCCTTAATAGCCCCAATCTGTTTAAGCTTGTTCACCTCCTTATTGACAGCGTCAGAATGCTCTTTAGATGAGCGCCGAGGTAGTTGCTTCCTAGGGAGGATAGTTGGGTTGACATTCAGATGATGGCAAATGAAGTCCGAATCCACCCAGTAGCTTTATAAGCGCTCCATGCAAATACGTCAATGTTCCTCTTGAGAAACTCTATTAGCTGTTCTTTCTCCTAAGGAGGTAGCTGAGCTCTGACCTGAAAAAACTTCTCTAGATCTTCACCTACAAAAATTTTCTCCAAGTCCTCACATTTTGCCTCCTCGGTTGTGTCCTCCGTAGGCAACACCGAAGTCATTGATTGCAATAAGCTCTTCTCAGCTGAGGCCAAGGACTTAGCTACAGGTTGGTGCATAATTGTAGCCATCAGGCATTGCCTAGCCATGGATTGACTCCCAACAAGCTCTTCAACCTGGTCCCCGGATGGATATTTTATTTTTAAATGTAGAGTGGAAGATACAGCACCCAGGGCATGGAGCCAGATTCTTACCACAATGGCTGTGTAGGGAGAATAAGCATCCACAACAATAAAGTCCACCTCTACTACCTCTGAACCTGCTTGTTCGGGTAGTCTAATCTAGCCCTTTGGGATAACAAATTTTCCATCAAAGCTTACCAAGGGTGGATCATATGCTGTCAAATCCTCAGGCTTTAGGTTTAGCCCGTTGTATAAGTCAGGGTACATAATCTCTGCACCACTACCCTGGTCATCCAACACTCTCTTCACATCATACCCTCCTATCCTGAGCGTGACCACTAAAGCATCGTCGTGTGGTTGTATGGTTCCAACCTCGTCTTCATCCGAAAAACTCAACGTCGATCGGACCTCCACTCTAGCCTTCTTAGGCTGAGGATTAGAGTCCTCGGCGGATGGCCGAGCTACAGACATCACCTTGGATGGTTACGAGCTAGTTCTCTCAGAAGTAGCAAAGATGACGTTAATTGTACCCAAAGGGAGCCTTGAAGAAGCGTTCCCCTGAGCCCTCGACCCTGTTTGGTCCCCTTGCCTATTGGGCCGATACAAAAACTGTTGTAACCTTCCATCTTTAACTAGCTGCTCTAGGTGATTCCATAGAGTTCTACAGTCTTCGGTGGTGTGTCCTTGTTCTTGGCGGTACTGGTAATGAAGACTTTGGTTGCGCCTTATGGGGTCTCCTCCCATTTTGTTTGGCCATTTGAAGTATGGCTCATTCTTGATTTTCTTCGACACTTGATGTATTGGCTCTCAGAACACCGTGTTAACCACCTGAGGAGCCGTAGCCCCAGATTGCCCAGCAAAATCCTTTCAAGGTCTGTTATTGTTGTAGCGGTTCGACCTGAAATCCCTCATCTCCTGAGGGATAACCTTACCCTTTCCCTTGCCTTGCTACTGCTCCTGCTCGACCCGCTTATACTTATCAATCCGGCTTATGAGCTGGCATACACTGGTAGCGGATTTCCCTGTTAGATACTTCCTCAAGCCATGCTTGGTAGGCAGGCCGACCTTGAAAGTCCTGATGGTTACATTGTCAAAGTCACCATTTATCTCGTTGAACATCTCCTAGTATCTGTCTGAGTACGTTTTTAGGGTCTTACCTTTCCGCATGGACATGGATAATAGAGAATCTAAGGGTCGAGGGACCCTACTGCACATAATAAAACGAGACCCAAATGCTCGAGTGAGCTCCTTGAAGGAGTCAATAGAACCTGCACCTAGACCATCAAACCACCTCATCACCATAGGCCCTAAGTTGGAAGGGAATACCTTGCACATCAAGGCTTCATTCTTGGAGTGTACAGCCATTCTCTGGTTGAAGTGACTTACGTGCTTCACAAGGTCTGTACGACTATTGTACATAGTGAACGTGGGCTGAGTGAACCGTTGAGGAAGTCTAACTCCCTTAATTCTGCGCGTGAAAGGTGATTTGGAAATTTGGACGAGTGCTCTGCTCATCACATCATTTCCTAAGCCTTTGGAAGATGAGCTCCTATTTTTGTGCTTATGGTGGTAGTCCTCATCATACGAGAAAGACTCACCAGGAGGAGTCCTTGATCTACGCCTATAACTGCCATCTTCTTCATCGTCAGAAGAGGCGTCAGAGTTGGATGGAGTTTGCTTTTGCCGTTCGTGGCGTAACCTTCTCTTCAAGTGATCAATCTCCAGTTGCGTGACTTTGGTATTTTTTTCAAGAGAGAGGTGACTACCACCCCGAGAATGGCTCATACTAGTATGGGTAGTATGCACACTCCCCTCCCCGTTCCTTCTTTGCTCGAGGTTGACAAAATGATCCTTACGTTGGGACCCCATAGATTCTGCCTGGTGTGGACCTGAACCTACCATAGTTAAACGTTAGACTCACTATAACACTAGAAATCCCCACAGACGGCGCCAATTGTAAGGACACAATTTGAGTCCCTAGCCCAAAGGATAAATGAACGTAGGCCCAAACAACCTAATACAATGAATTTGTAGAGAGTGGGTTGGAAAACTGGGCTTAAATGAGTTAGACAACAAATAAAGTGGATTCAGATGACAAGAAAAGGAAGATAGATTGATTTACACTAAAGAAAATCGTCTTCAGCACAGTCCGAGGAGATCAGTTCTTATATATTTCTCTCAAGTTTGATTACAAATTTAGTTCTTAATTGCTACAGTGTTTTTCTCTTGATTTCTCGATCCCTTTCTTCCTTAAGGGTCTCTTATATTATATATCTCCTTTTGAATGATCTTGGCCCTCCACTTGTCGATTTTCTAAACTACTACTTGAGTGCTTGTCCCATTGGACACCCTTACAGGCCTTCTGTAAGTTGGGGCGACCAAGGAAACATTGTTTAGGGGTCTTCTCCAAATAAATGCAGCCAGAGAATTAGCTGTAGAGCATTCAACGCGGTGGTAACAGCTTTTTCTTAGATATTTCTTGGCTCCCATTTGCCCTGTATGTTCGTAGTGCATATCCTTATCAATAGAACTTCCTGGAGCGTCATCCTGGACGACAGAACACACTTTCTGATCCTTTTTTGGTTTAGTCGAGGAGATACTCTTCCTCGGCCTACTTCTCCTAGCCTTTACTGTCATGGCTTGCTTGTGAAGTTTCAAAGTTTTACTTCTTCCTCACTATTGATCTATTCTCGGACCACTGTACCTCCTCGGACAAAGGCCAAGACCCAAGACATATTTGGGCCTGTGTCCCCACAATATCATTTTTTGGCCTGTGTATTAAACATGGGATGGCATGAAGAGCTATGGGTGTGTGTGTATATATATATATATATATATATATATATATATAAAGGGGTAGAAGTCTGAGAGATGAAAATTGTGAGTTAAAATGCAATGAGTTTTGTGTGTATGTATGTGAGATGAAAAGTCTTGAAATATTGAACCAAATGAAACAAAAAATAAATATTTAATTTGTTCTTATTTATGATGTGGCACTTGAGAATATTTCAATTCTCTTTGCATAGAAAGTGCCACTTGGCAAAAATTCATGTTTTTTCACATGAGGTCTCTGCTTATATATATATTGATTGATGTTGGTAGGCCTCTTGGAGCCTAGGCGCAAAGCGCAAGCACGTGCCAAATTGAAGTAAAGAGCACTATTTTCTAATAGAAACATATAATAAAAATAATAAGAACTCAAAATTTGTATATTTTACCTATTTGGTAGATGCAATTGTATAATTGTTTCTCAAAAAAATTGTATAATTTTTGTAAGTTCAAATTTTACCTAAGTTTTTCAATTCTTAAAATTTTTATATAGTAAATTAATAACAATTATTAATGGTTAATATCATAATGATCTAGTCATAGATAGTTTAAATATATTTTGTATAACTCTCTTGTACATTATAAAAGAACATAACCATGATAGTTACAATCAAATAATGTGTATGGTTCAATTAGCATATATCTAAAATTCAAAGACCAAAAAACATAAGAATGATAAATTAACCTTGTTCATATGTTATATGACATGTAAATAAAAAAAAAAAAAAATTGTTTGTGTAATTCAACACCTAAGGATAGTAGTTGTGGAGTAAATCATTGGTCCATATCATTTCTTTCAAGATCAAGCAATTAGTTTTGATGATCCATATCTTTTTTAGCAATAAAATAAAAAAGCTATCTAGGAATGCTTTGTGCTTCTTCAAAAAGCTCCAAAAAAAAAAAAAAAGTGTTTAAAGTGTGATTCATTAAATGAGTTTTTTTTTTGGCCTAACAAAGTGTTGAGAGCTTAGGGTTTCAGGCTTTGAGGTTAAACATGCTTTGCTTGCTTTTAACAACATTGATTGAGAAGCAATCATAGTTACTTATTCCTTAGCTCAATAGGTGTGCTTTTAACAACATTAATTGAGTGCCTGTTTGTTTCAGCTTTTACAAGCTGAAACACGCTTTTTGAAACCAAAAACGTAAAATGTGCGTTTGGTAAGTTTATAAAAAGCTGCGTTTTCTAAAAAATTGCGTTTTCATTTGTGAAGGAAAATCCCAAATCGCGAAAGCAGCACCTTGCTCCATTGCAAAAAAGCGTTGAAGCGCGTTTCAATATTACCTTGGAAGTTGCACAAATTTCCCAAATTGCCCACTAGTTTTTCTTAAAAACCCAAATTTATTCATTTGTTTATAACGCAATTTTACAAAGGAACCCAATAATGAAATCAAAACAAAAATAAAATAAAATAAAAAACCGATCTGACCCATTTCTATCGCATGTCATTGGCAGTGGGGAAGAGATCAAGCAACGGTGGGGAGGAAGATAGGCGGCAGTGAAGGTAGAGCAAATTAGCAGACGATGGAGGCGAAAGGCGGAGACAACGGAGGTGAAAGATGTAGACGACGAAGGCGAAAGACGCGGACGACCGATTAGCAGACCCATCTCTCTATCTTTGTTTGAAGAGAATCAAATGGTGTGGTTGTGTGTGACCTTTAAGTTTGTGTGTTTTGATGGGATAGAGGGAAAGAAACTTGCAGACGAAGTGGCAAGAGAAAAGGGAGAAAGGAAGAAAGAAAATAAAAAAAGAAATAGGAAGAAAGAGAGCTTTGTGGAATGTTCTGGAGTGTGGAGGAAGTGGTAGGGAAAAAAGAGGAAAGAAGGAAAAAAAGAAAAGAGTAAGGGTACGTGTGTGGAGGAGAAAAAAAGAGGGGGAAAAAAGAAGGAAATATGGATGAAAAAATAAATAAATAAGGGAAAAATAAAATAAAGAATAAGAAATTAAAATTGAGAAATGCTATCACAATATTTTGACAATAAATCTTAAGTGGTAGGTTATTATTAGCTAATATTGGTGAGAAAAAAATAATTTTTTTAGAAAGAGAAAAAATAATTTTAATAGTACATTCAAATTAACTCCTTTATATATACATTGTTCTTTTTGATAATTTACCACTCAAACCACCACTTTTTTAAATTTTAGCCAAACACTTAGTTTTTTCAAAAAACATTTTTTAACAGTTTTTACTAAATATTCAACTTTTTCAAAAAGCCCAGTTTTATACCGCACTTTTTAAAACCTCAACTTTTTCAAAAAGCACAATATCAAAAAGTCGAACCAAACTCAGAAGCAAACATAGCTACTTATACCTTAGCTCAGTAGGCACACTTTTAACAACATTGATTGAGAAGCAAACATAACTGCTTATACCTTAGCTCAGTGGTCAACGCTTAATAGCTACTTTGACTATTATAATTTAGGGCATGACTTTTCAGTTCTTGTCAATGTGATTTATGAGGAGGCTAAGCTTGTAAAGGTTAACAGAGCTCCTCTGTATTTGTTAGTTGGTTCAATAAAGTTTTTTCCTTTCATAAAAAAAAAAAAAAAAAAAAAAAGTTGGGATAATTGAATCATAGATTTCTTAAAATTTTAACCATTACTCATTAAATTAATTGTTCATGTTTTGTCACATAATTAGTACTTTGATAGATACCAAAATAGTGTTAAACAATACTTGTTTAAATGTTGATGATATGATAAAATTAGATTTATTGATTTAATCATGAATTAAGAGATCCCAAGAAATCTTTAACAAAATTATCTTCAAATATCTAGATGATCTCAATCAAACAAGAAATTCTATGGTACCCTACTTTTTTGCGAGGTATGGTTCTTCTAGGTAGTCAACTTGCTATATAAGTCACCAAATTATTACATTGAATGGTACTAACGTCATATTGGGCGTTACCAATGTCACACATGATCATACTTGTATCACATTTTGTAGTTTTTTTTAGTTACACTGAATGGTTCCAACGTTACAATATATATAGATAGATTTTCCGCATAACGGACATTATTGTAATTTGACATCCCAATCTAACAAAAATTTAATCTTCCCAAGTACTTGGTATTTATAGTGCACCAAAATGCATTTATTCATGTAGTTATAATGGTTTTATTGAAGAATGGAGATTCCCATGGTTCTCATTTTCATTCTCTCTTGTGTGTGATTGTTGTTGTTGTTGGTTTTTTTTTTTTTTTTTTTTTTTGTATATAATGATTTACTCAAAAAGAAAAAGAAAATTTTTATATAAGATAGAAATTTTATGTAACTTCCTTCTAGAGACTTGATTTTTGGCCATCATGCCAAGGGTGCATAGTGGTGAAAAAATAAATAAGAAAAAAATTAAAGGGGGAGGGTGGGGAGAAGAAGTCGAATTTGCTCAAAAGGAAAATACTAGAGATACATATTTTTAAGTTTTTTTTACAAATTGCTAATATAGTGAGCGAATATTGATAAATGAAAAAAATGATGTTAGTGTTAGGTCTTGGTGAAAAACAATAAAAATTGACTAGAATAACTGTTTATAAAAATGTTGTAAAATAATTAGTGATTGTAACATTATTTATTTTATAATGGTAAATGAAATTTCAAATAATGTGTAAAACACCTTGAACGGTTAGACCCCTAAATTACAAATTACCAATTCAAGCTTATAATCAAACAATGTATGTGCGGAATATGAACACAAGCTTAAAACAAAATTGATAAAACAATTTAAACCAAATAAAATCACTACCACAGCAAAAATTAAATGGCAAAGATTAAGGGAAAATAGATGCAAACACAAAAACAACACAGCGATGTGTTATCGAAGAGGAAACCGAAGTCCTCGGCGTAAAACCTCTCCGCCGCCCTCCAAGCGGTCAATAATCCACTAGAGAATGAAGTTGGGATACATGAACAGCAGAAGACCCTCCAAGCCTAATTTACCTAGTGTACCTAAGCCCTCCAAGCTTCTTGCTCCAACGAGATTAAGCCGAACCTTTTTCTTCTCTAGCTTATCGAATTCCGCTATAACCCATAGCATTAACCAATATCAATTGGTCCCTTCCTAACTGCTTCCCAAGCACCAAACACCCTCCTCACAGATATGGGTATGGTGAGAAAATGTTTTGGCTAATTTACCTCTTAAGGATGTAACAATGAAGAGGGTGAGAATAGAGGAATTTGGAGAATCAAAAAATGAAGATTGTGGATGAGTCAATCTTGTTTTTTTCTAGGGTTTTTCTCTCAAAATTCTCTCTTAAAGCTCTCTACAATACGTGTGTGTTTGGAATGTAAAAGGTCAGTTTTTCCCAAACAGAGTGGTCTGGCGACTTGGTCTTGTGACTGGACTGAGTTGCGAGTTCAAGTTGCGAGCTAATTGCCTGGCCAGCCTAAGACTTTTGTCCTGTAGTGCAACAGCTGGCATGACTCTTCAGCTCCTCTGCATGCTTCACACGTATGCCTCTTTGGCGACTTGCCAACCGCGAGCTAGTTGCGAGATCTAGTCACGAGGCCCTACTGAGTTGCACACTTCTGAGCTTTTCTTCATAGTCTCTCACACACTACCCTTACATGATTCCCACCTAAATACAGGGTTTCTAAATGCTAAATTACAAGCAAATTTGGCACGGAATAAAGCCAACAAAATGGTTGATTAAATTCAACCTTACAATCTCCTCCTTTGGCTATTCCGTGATAAAACCCTAAAACAAACTCTAAACTTAACATGTGGGTTGGGAACAGTTGAACAAAACTCACTTACACCTAACTCTAGAATCTGTATAGCTCTTGAACCATAAGTACAAGTATCTCCTGAAAAACAACAACACAATATGATCATTGTATGCAGAAAACTTGTAATGCATATGGAGCAAGCATGATGCGATCAAGCATAAATGAAATTAAGCAATAAACCATGACTTGACCAAAAACGAACAATCACTATAAATAGTGACCACAATGCTCATTCACATAAGGAATGAACATCCGGACATGCAAGCTAATAAGTTCAATGCAAAGTATCATTTGCATGTCTAACACTCAACCAATGCAACAACTCAAGGTAATTGCATTAAGGATATAAAATCCAACAAATGGCACAAGAGTGATGTACTTAAAGAAAATGCAAAACATTAATCAACAAGTACTACGCTACAAAGCATGGGTACAAAATAAATACTTAATATAAACTAAGTCATATGATAACAAATAAACAAAACATTAAACTAAATGTATCATCTTATATATATACCACAGAACCAACAGCTTTAAACACAAACACTAAAACCATATCCACACAAGCACTGTAATCATATCCAAGAGTTTATAAGAATTGTAAGCAAATAGCTATAAACTAGACTAGCAAAACAAAAGTTTGTTACGCTATCCAAAAGTATGTGTGAGTGTATGTATCAGCTTCCTCTTGCTCCTCCTGTCACTATGCACATAGCTTCCTCTTTCTTGTGTTGCTCTCCCCCTTACTATATGCTATCTCTCCCCCTTTTTAGCACGAATAGCTAAGGGCTATCTTCCAACTTTTGTTGAATAGCATCTAACTGTGTCTCAATAGTTGTGAGATGCATTTGAACTTGATTGTTGGTGGAGTAGAGAACTTTTTCAAACTTGGCAATACGTTGATGTAGGCTCGCAAACAAAATACCCAACTTGTCATTTTGATGGCTAGATTGTTCATGTTGAGTGCTAGTTGTTTGTAGCATAGGAGTAATGGGAGAAGTAGTCTTGATATGCACAGGTGTAGTGGAGCCATGACCGGATGAAGTGGCATGAAGGAAGGGTTCACTCTTAGGTGCTTTAGAGAAGTGACTCTTACTTGCTTGAAGAGATATCATGGATAATGGTCGAAGACGTGGCAGTATTTTTCCATCTGTTGGGGGACGAACACCTTCAAGGACCATGATCTTTATAAGAAGACTACAGAAAGGGAGGCATGTTCATGCTGCCGATCGAGTTGCTGTTTTCCTAATTGTCTGAAAAATGTGGGCACAAATGTTAATTGGAACTCCAGTGATGAGATCACATAGAAATTGCGCTCTTCCAAGGTTGATGAATGCGGTGTTCAACAGTGGGTAGAGGTTGAAGAACATGATCAATTTGAGAGTCATCAGATCAGGTGCAAACTTTGCAGTGCCTATGGATGTGCCTTTGTTTGAGACCTCATGGTCAGGCCTGAGAACTTGAAGAATGTCTTGTACCTGAAGCTGTCTATTATCATACGGAGTGAGGTCCACATTCGTCGGTCTAGTGATGCGAAGAACCTTTGTAACGTAGTTTGGATTGATGGTGAACTTTATTCCTCGTACCCAACACTTCAACTCAACTCCGGTATATCTAGCATTTGAATATAATTCTTTTACCAATTCATCAATCGGGTCCTCGAAGTTCCCGAACAGATCAGCTCAATCTTTTGCTTCAAATATCCTAAGGATAAATGTAGTTCCCAAGGTATCAAATTTGACCACTCGTTCCACCATAGTAGGAGCTTTGACAAAAATGCTGGAATGTGTTTGTGAATTGAGAGTAGTTCTGAATCTCTCACTATTTAAGTCTTGAACATTAGTCACAGGCACTTTTCCTCGAGAGGAACGTCGAGACATCTGCAAAAAAAATATACACAGTAGAGAACCAAGTGCAGAGCCACAAGACACAAACATCAACTTGATTAGATCCAAGTTAGTCAATGAAATAAGTGCACATTGATATTTAGAAAGAGATATCACTCAACCACAGTACATGAACCAAGTTAACAGTAAATTAACATGTGCAACACTTATGCATGTGGTGTGCAAATATGATGAATGTGCAGGCACAACTAAGTGCAATGTAATCAATGAACACCACAGAGTCACAAGTAACTGTCATTGTGACATTCTACGACAAGCATGAAATGCATAGTACAACACATACATGAACTACTCAAAAATGAGAAGCATACACAAAAACATGTATATCAAGTATCATATTCTCAATGACAACAATATACATTTAACAACCTCAGTCAAATAAACCCGACCCATATTCGAAACTTAATATTTTCAAAACTCAACATCAACACAAAAATCAAAGAAATCAAGGCAAGAAACATGAAATACTTAGAGAAAATAAGAAAACCCATACCTTTTTCTTGAAGATTGAAGTAGAAATGATGAACAACAATGGAGATTTGTCTAAGTGTTTTTCGCGACTGGAAGGTCCACCCGCGAGGAAGTCGCGAAGGGAGCCGCGAAAACTTCTATATAACCTCGTGACTTGAGCTTCCACTTGCGACTGGGACATTAACCCGCTAGTGAGTCGTGAAAATCCTCTGTGTAAGCTTGCAACTGGAGACATGCGATTAGCTTGACCCGCGACCAAGTCGCCAGAATAGGGCAACACTATTTTTGAAATTTTTGATATTTTTGCAAAAACAAAAGTCTTTCCAAAAACAATTAAAAACACTGAAAAATCCCTTTTGTGTTTGATCAACAAAAATTGAGTATGTGAAACATATTTAATCAAGTACAATCACACAAATGAATATGACATTTATTGAACTTAGACATATGTGATGTGTGTGGGTATCAAAAATGAGTAGTCCTTAGTTTAATGTGAAGCTTCAATGATCAATTCAACCAAGACATACACAATTAACACTAGATAGAGTGACCCATCTCAATTATAGAAATATGCATATATGATCTCCCACATAACTTGGTAACATAACTTTGAAGCTTTTCATTTGGCTCCATATACATCATATCATTTGATCTTTTTGAATCAATACATCTCATTTTGGGATTGATGCCTGAAATTTTTAATATTTTAATTTGATGAGCAAGCCTTTGGCTTTTTGGGCATCATACAATTTTATTTTAGGTTGCTTTCCCTTTTTCCTAGTTAAATACTAGTGTGTGCGACAGGCTTTTGCAGCTCATTATCTCTTTTCATATGGAGATTTACATTTGTTGAGCTCTTTTAGCAAAAATAATAAAATAAAAGAGTGGGAAAATATATAGGCACAAGTCTATGCATGTCTCAAGATCAACAAAACCATTGACTAATCATTCATGACAAGTTTGAAGATCTATTTACAGCAATCACATAGATGTCAAGATTTCTCCCACAATGATATGAGTGCATTAAGTACAAGCTATGCTCGTAAATACACAAAGCCATTAGTACAAAGGTACAAGGCAAAATTTGCTTGTGACAAAACACAATAATGTCGATCAAACTTTTGGATTTTCTACTTTTTTTTGTGTTTTTGGATTTTTTATACAAAAACAAGTAAAGATTGATCAAAAACAATAATGTAAAAACATTTAAAGCAAAACAAACCAACAAACAATTTTCAACTCAAGCTAGCAAAAAGCACACAACCAAGCATAGTCACAAAACATAGGAAGTATTGATGCATGGACATGTTATAATGCTTATGCATGAGTACCCTTCTTCACCCACACGTCACGTGCGTTTGGGGTGATATCCCTATAGTATTGGGTACAAGTGTTAGGGCTTTCAAACCTTTTGGTGAAGCTTGCCAAACAGGTGGTGAATGCATCAATCATCTTCATCACATCCATCACTTCGGAATCACCATCTCGACCTCTTAGATGCCCAACAGCCCAGTTCCTTTTGTCATCTCTTGGTCCTCTTGACCTTTGATCCCTTGCATTCTTCAATGCACTAAGCTTATGACAATTTGGTCTGGTGTGCCCTTAAAGTCCACAGTGACGGCAGAAATGGTTTGTTCTCGGACCTCTTTGTGATTTTGGAAGTGATTTCCCTTTAGCTTTAGGTTTGACAATTGATTGATTATGGGGCTTATTCAACACCCGTTGGTTAGCCACATTCTTCTTCTTCTCCACCTTTACTTTCTCAGCAATAGGGGCAATTACAACCGGTTCTTTTGCTTTCACAAACTTTACTTCCTTCGAAATATTCACAGTTGAACTACTCTCTCCGATATATCCTAATCTGGTTCTATCAGAGAAAGGTTTTTGATGAGAAAGGACTTCATCTAGCTTCTTGGAGGAAACTCTCTCTACTTTGGCATTTGCTTGAACCACCTCAAGCTCAAGAAATTTTATCTTTGAGTAAGCTTCAGTTAGCTCTCCATTCAACATCTCTATTTCACATTTGGCCTCCTTATATCGCACTAGGAGACTTCTATAGTCCTCATCTGCCTTCTTCATCTTTTTAACGGCTGCCTTGGCCACCCTTGCATATTCTCCTGACTTCTCAAGGAGGGAATTGTAGTTCTCTTGAAGATCCGTTGTACTTTCATCTTCTTGAACATCCGATTCTTCTACAACTCCCATTGATTCCTCATCACTATGCTCCCCAAGCTCTTCTACAAGCAAACTCAAGTCCTCTGAAGACTCAACATGATCAATAGTCATAAAAGTGGAGTAATTCCCTTCTCCGTCACAACTTTCCTCCGAATCAGAATTGGAAGAGTCTGAGTCACTAAGAGTGGTGGCATACACCTTGCCCTTCATTCTTAAATAATTAGGACATTTCTTCTTGAAATGGCCATGTCCATTACATTCGAAACAAGTGACTCCTTGAGTGGATTGAGACTCCTTTCCATCTTTCCTTTTGAAGTCATTTTTCTCCTTTCTGGAACTTGGAAATTTCCCTTTATCACCAAATTTTCCATTGTTCTTGAACTTCAAAAATTTTCTGAAATTTTTCACAAGGTAAGAAACATCTTTCTTGACAACATCCTCATTCGATGAGTCGTGAGCTTCTACCCTTTCATTAATCGTCTTAAGAGCATGGGATTTGCTCTTCCTTTGGGATGGCAATGACAGCTCATATGTTTAAAGTGAGCCAATCAATTCTTGAACTTTGATATCATCAAGGTCTTTGCTTTCTTCAATTGCTGTAACCTTTGCACGGAAGCTCTCCGGCAATAATCGAAGGATTTTCCTTATTATCTTTGAGTCCTATGTTTTCTCACCCAAGTTGAACTTGCCAATAACCACCTCATTCAGCTTGCTATAGAAAGAGTCAAATGACTCGTCCTCACTCATTTTCAGCTTCTTAAACCGAGTGGTCAGCATCTGCAACTTAGTGTCTTTCACTTTCTTTGTTCCTTCATACGTGGTCTCCAATATTTGCCATGTCTCCTTGGCAATAGAGATGTGAGATATCCTGTGGAACTCATATGGAGATATACCACAGAAAATTGCATTCAAAGCTTTACTGTTAGCGTTAGCTGTTGCAAGGGCTGCCTTATCCCAAGTGGATTTAACAGCCTTCGGCCTAGTCCATCCAATATCCACTGCATCCCAAACGGTTTCATCCATTGAACACAAAAATGCCCTCATCCTGACTTTCCAAAAGGCATAGTTGCTACCATCAAAATATGGTGGAGCATTTAAAGATTGAGACCGGTCCATCTTAAACGGGGTCAAGGATCGCACTAAGGTAATAAAACCATAGCAAGTGCACCTGCTCTGATACCAATTAAAAGTTCAAATAGTGTGCAAAACACCTTAAACGTTTAGACCCCCAAATTACAAATTACCAATTCAAGCTTATAATCAAACAATGTATGTGAAGAATATGAACACAAGCTTAAAACAGAATTGATAAGACAATCTAAACCAAATAAAATCACAATCACAGCAGAAATTAAATGATAAAGATTAAGGGAAGAGAGATGCAAACACAAAAACAACACAACAATGTGTTATCGAAGAGGAAATCGAAGTCCTCGGCGTAAAACCTCTCCGCCGCCCTCTAAGTGGTCAATAATCCATTAGAGAACGAAGTTGGGATACATGAACAGCAGAAGACCCTCCAAGCCTAATCTACCCAGTGTACCTAAGCCTTCCAAGCTTCTTACTCCAACGAGGTTACGCTGAACCTTTGTCTTCTTTAGCTTACTGGATTCTGCTATAACCCATAGCATCAACCAATATCAATTGGTCCCTTCCTAACTGCTTCCCAAGCACCAAACAGCCTCCTCACAGATATGGGTATGGTGAGAAAAGGTTTTAGCTAATGTACCTCTCAAGGATGTAACAATGGAGAGGATGAGAGTAGAGGAATTTGGAGAATCAAAAGATGAAGATTGTGGATGAGTCAATCTTTTTTTTCTCTAGGGTTTTTTCTCTCAAAATTCTCTCTCGAAACTCTCTACAATACGTGGGTATAAGGGGTATTTATACTGGTATGTGTTTGGAATGCGAAAGGTCAGTTTTTCTCGAACAAAGTGGTCTAGCGACTTGGCCTCGCGACTGGACTGAGTTGCGAGTTCAAGTCGCGAGCTAACTGCCTGGCCAGCCTGGGACTTTTGTCCTGTAGTGCAACAGCTAGCGTGACTCTTCAGCTCCTCTGCATGCTTTACATGTGTGCCCCTTTGGTGACTTGCCAGCCGCGAGCCAGTCGGGAGATCCAGTCGCGAAGCCCTGCTGAGTTGCACATTTCTGAGCTTTTCTTCATACTCTCTCACACACTACCCTTACATGATTCCCACCTAAATGCAAGGTTTCTAAATGCTGAATTACAAGCAAATTTGGCACGGAATAAAGCCAACAAAATGGTTGATTAAATTCAACCTTACAGTAAATAAATTGAGAATTTGGAAAGTGAATTATTTTTCAATGGTCAGATCTGGAACCTGTAAGAATCGAGATATTGAGTAATTGCAACTTGATTTTTTCTCACATTAATATCATGTTACTAAAAAGGCTTTCAAAAGTAGTATTAATACCACCCCCATTTTGCTTCCTCCACATTAACAAGCCCAATCAACCCCTTGCCTTGCCTTTGACTCAGTGGCATTCTTTGAACACGGTCATGTTGGGCCTCATATGCATAACAAAATGTTTTGTAGGACTCCTTAGGTATGCTGCATTTGCATGTTCCTATTCTTTGTTTCTAGTTTTGCATGTGTTTTGGTCAATTTCGAAAGTAACCTCACTTCTTGTTTTCTACACTTTGTTATAGTTTTATTTATATTAATTTCGTTTTTTTCAATAACTTGATCAGGACCATTTGCAAGCTTGTAACCCAACAAGATGTTTGGTCTAAAGAAAAGAATATCAGTCAGAAACAACACAAAAAAAAGGTGGTAATCATCATGTTAGCAACTGGAACTGGCAAGTCAAAATTGTCTGTTCATCTAGCTAGTCGTTATAAGGCAGAACTCATAAACTCAGACAAAATGCAAGTTTATAAGGGACTCGACATTGTCACCAACAAACTCACCATGGAAGAGCAATGTGGTATACCACACCATTTGCTGGGGATACTCGATCCCTATGCTGATTTTACAGTAGACCATTTTCGTGACATGGTCGTACGTGCCATTGAGTCAATTGTGAGTCGCGGCCACCTTCCAATCATTGTTGGAGGGTCTAATACCTATATCGAGGCCCTAATTGATGATGAAGATAGCAAGTTTAGATCAAATTATGATTGTTGCTTCCTTTGGGTGGATGTGCCCGTATTAGTGCTCGACCCATTTTTATCAAAGCGGGTTGATCAAATGATTGAAAATGGCATGGTAGATGAGTTGAGAAAAATGTTTGATCCCAATGTGGATTATTCACAAGGGATTTTTAGGTCAATTGGGGTTCCTGAATTTGACCAATATTTTAGAAATGAATCTTCTTTAGACAAAGAAACCAATGCGATGTTAATCCAAAAGGCAATAAGTGAAATGAAGGAAAATACATACAAATTAGCATGTCGTCAAGTGGAGAAAATTTATAGGCTCAGAGATATAAAGGGATGGAATATTCACCGCCTTGATGCTACACAAGTGTTTAAGAAAAAAGGCAAAGAATCTGATGAGGCTTGGAATGAGCTCGTGGCTGGACCAAGTGTGGCAATTGTTGGTCAGTTTCTTAGCAAAACCTATTAGGTTTTGTAGGGATGCATGGTACTTTACTTGAATGTTTGATCAATCTAATAGGGGTGGTTTTGATTTCAAATATTTGAAACTAGAAGGTTTTGGAATAACTTGGATTTTATGACTTGCATGGATATATCTGGACTCTCCCGATTATGCATTTTACTTATGTAATACCCCTATCATTAGTGTTATGTCCCCCCATGCCAAAAATAAATGTGCATGTCTTTCACTTTTAAAAATTTATAGAAAATTTGATTTTCTATATCACATTTATAGAAAATTTAAAAATTTGATTTTCTATATCTCATTTTCTTTTGTTTGGTAGCAACCTTAAAATGAGTTGGAAAACTATTTCTTGACTTTCCATGAGAAGGAGTAATTTTCCCTATTTAGCTTTGCATGGGATATATATATATATAGTTATTTTCCAAAAAATGTTAGTAGAAAATAACTATATCTCATGTTAAGCTAAAATAAGAGAAGTTAAGAGATAATTTCCTTGGACAAAGTTTAGATACAAAATTGGTTGTACTTACTCAATAAAATAAACAATACTATATATTTTGAAAATCTAACCATTGAATTGTATGTTCTTTATGCTCTTAGTACACTTGTCAAATTTTGTGTCAATCGGGTATTATTTACCATATGATCTATAAACTTATATTTTATGCATAATTTTAAACTACAAAAACTTGCAATTTAAACAATTATCGGGGACATTTTTCCGACAAGGGCCGAAAATGCGAGAACGGTCCAGATCTCCCCTTGGGTTCTTTAGAAGTGTTTATTGAAGAGAATCAAGCCCAAAATTCCAAATGTATAATGAACAAAAGGCTAATGGTGCTTTGACAAGAGAGAATCAAAATGCTAATAACCAAAGTGCAGAAAAAGCATAAAAACATAACAGGTCTAAAACTTCGACCCATAGTCAGCGAGAAGAGGAAATTGAGAGAGGTTGTGAGGAAGAGAGGGAAGGTACCCTTGTACCCATATTTCCACCCCTATGCTTCAAAATTGCGAGAATGTTAGCTGGCTGAATGGGCTCAACAAAAGTGCAGAAATAGCATAAAAACATAACAGGTCTGAAAGTTCGACCCACAGTTAATGAGAAAAGGAAATTGAAAGAGGTTATGAGGAAGAGAGGGAAGGTTGCCCTGTACCCATATTTCCACTCCTAAGGTCCAAAATTGTGAGAATGTTTCCTGGCTCAGTGGGCTTTTGCTTTCAAGTTTCAGCTCTATGGGGAAAACGTGATTGGTCTTGTTTTGAACTGAAGAGAGAGTTTTATATAGAGTTTGGGGTGTTGCTAATGACTAGTTTTTGAGTAGTGGAAGAGGCTTTTATCCACCATGATACTAATTTGGTGTTTTGGCTTGGGTTGCTTTTGTTTAGGGAAAAATTTGGCATGCTTTTAGCATGATTTTGGAAATAAAGTGGCTGACTCCATTAGCTATTGTTTCCTTGTCATTGTAGGCTTTTGACAGCTGCATTTGGTGGCTACAATAGGCTAACTAATTAGTTTAGGGTCAGCTCTGTTTTTTGGGTGGAAAAGAAAATATGGTAGCAAAATTAGGTTAGGACAGAAACTTTGGGCCACAGTCAGCCAGAGCATAAAAACTCTTTTGATGTGAAAATTTTGGGTACAAGACCTTCTCCATGAGCTTGAGGTGCTACCAGTGTCGCTTGCCCACTTGGTAGCACGCATGGGCTAGGCTCATGCAAAAGGTCCGAAAGGAACTGACCCATACCCTCCAAATCACACTTTCTTAATTTCCCCCATATGTTGCATGGGCTTAGGCCATGCTTAAAAGAATAAAATATAATACATAAATTGATCCCACAAGAAAGTCGGGCTTGGTTAAATCGGGCTTGTAAAGAATGTGTCACGAAAATGGGTATCAACAACAATTTATTGATGACATAGCTATTGATTTTTAATTTTCTAGAAATTTTGCAAGCATAGAGGGTATAAGAAGAAGATGTAACCCAATGATGGATTTGTCAAAATTCATCTCCAATAAAAAGATATTGAGTATGGTTGTAGCCTAAAGTTATAACCAATTTTGTAGCTAAACTTTGTCCAATTTCCTTTAACCCTTTTTTTTCCAAACACAAGAAAATGAGAAAAAATATCTTCACATAAGGTTTTCCATTGAAACAAATGGAGCATTAATGTTAAATTGAAAAAAAAAAAAATTAGAAAAATGAAAGTAGAATTAAAGTGTTGTTAGACAAATAACTACAATAATTATCAAATTTCATATTTTGGAAAAAAAATTTAAATTGTAGAATATATAATTATACAAACAAAATCATAGAAAATGCTCATTAATAATTGTCGTAAGTATCAAATTTTATATTTAGAAAAAAAGAAAAGAAAATAGAGAATTTCTTATTTGTAAAAATTTCCAGTATATTATATGGGCTACTGACTTAAACATATATAAAATCGAAAATTTTTAACTTTTGGTTAACCTAAAAATATTGTGCCATATAAAATTTTGATGAGGCTTTACAATTTTTATACATATTCTAATTAAGTTTAAAATGCTCATTACCATATGCTTTAAGTAGGTAACTAGGTTGTCTTTAACCCTACCATTACAAGTGCGTCAATGAATTAATGTTGAGTTTGGATAGCAAGATTTGGGCATATGGATTTAGATTTGAGTGATTAAAATCCAAATACCTTGTTTAATTTGGATAGTTTTAAAAGATCAAGGATTCGGATTTACCACATCTACTAAAGATTTTAACCCTTTAAAATCCTTGAATTTGAAATGATATATGAATTCAATAGATTTGAAATCAAGATATCATATATATATATAATCAAATCAAATTTTCAATTAGAGTCTGTTGGGTAATATAGACCCCGGTTGATAGAATTAACAAGTTTTAAAACTAAGTTGTTAATTAGATCTATTATGAATAATCTTTGTTCAAGCAAACAAATATCAATATCATGCACAATGGAATAGTAAATAAGACAAGATATGATGACCCAGGAAAATCAATGAAACAAACTAGTTTCAAAGTAAAAACCTGGGGGGAAGCCTTCCTAAAAAGCAATCCACTATAATAAAGAGAGGTTTCAGATCTAGTACAAAACCTTTGTCTCTAGACTTTACAATTCCAGTAGATGAACTTATAGCAGAAACCATTTACCGCTTCAGAAACTCTGAACTCTTCAATATATGAACGCTCCACCCATAATCACAATTAGAACCTCCAACTGACTTCAAGAACCTCTTGAAGGCTTTCCTTATAGTAGCATGTCTCTGGTGGTTGCTATGACTTCAGCTTTTTCACCAATAGAATCTTCAGATCAACTTTGAAACTCTTTGGTTTGGTGAAATAGAGAAAATTTGATTACAAAACCCTAGCCGCATAAACGGAGTGTTTCTCTCTCTCTCTAAAAAGCCTTCTAATAGATGGCTTATGATGTCCTTTAAATATCAGTTCAAACAGGTCTCAATTCAAGTTTCAAACAAATAAGTTATGGGATTTTTCACGTTGCTGATTTTTGCTAATCCGCAAAACTCGATCGATCGAGAGGTATCAAGACTTCTATCGAGGAGGGAGTAGGTTTCAAGCTTCTATCGAGAGGTATCAAGACTGCTATCGAGGTTCACGCTGAAAATATGCTAAAAAAATATATATATATATATATATATATATATATATATATATATATTTTTGAACAAATTTTATGTCTATAACTTGGTCTTCAATTACAACTTTAAGACACGTCAAAACTCAATAAAAGACACATAATTTGGCATGGTTGACAATATCAAAACACATAACCCTAACAATCTCCCCCTCTGTCAATCCATGACAAAACCTTAAGTACAAGAGTAAGCCCAATACATTAATAACCCGAATACAATGAATGAACCCGCCATATTCAAATAAACTAGCCTATCTAAAAACAACCAGCCCTGAGAAACCATAGCACGAACTAGAATTGACTGTTTTAATTTTGGCTCCATACCTAACAATCTCCCCCTTTGTCAATCCATGACAAAACCTTAAGTACAAGAGTAAGCCCAATACATTAATAACCCGAATACAATGAATGAACCCACCATATTCAAATAAACTAGCCTATCTAAAAACAACCAACCCTAAGAAACCATAGCATGAACCAGAATTGATTGTTTTAATTGGCTCTATACCTATCTTTCCTGAAGCACTTAACAAACATGTTATGCAAACCATGTGAAAAACAATGACAAATAATAAACAAGTAAAGTGCGTTTTGTCATAGGATATGCCAATTACATAAAAATATTAACCTAACAGAGTCTAAATTTGTGTCACATGTTTATATAATTTTCTAATTTTTGTGCAAAGTGAGTTATTAGTATAAAAGTTGAAGGATCAAAAATAAAAATAAAAAAAAGGAAAAAAAAAAGTTTTTGTTTGACTTTGATAAGGAAAAAGAAAGGTTTGGAGAAAAATAAATAAATAAATAACAAAAATGAACTTATATTTATGTTGGACTTTTATGCTTCAACTTAGGTTTCATTCCCATCGAGACCAAATTTAGATCAACGTAAACTAAAAAAAAAAAAAATGCTATCAATATATATTTTTCTTATATATTATTATTATTATTATTGTAAGGATCAGATTTGAGTCCCTAGCCCAAAGGATAAATGGACTTAGGCCCAAAAAGCCCAATACAATAAATTTGTAGAGAGTGGGTTGGAAAACTAGGCTTTGATGAGTTAGACAACAAGTAGATTGGATCCGGATGACAAGAAAATGTAGATAAACCAATTTAATCAAAAGAAAACTATCCTCGGCACAATCCGAAATGATCAGTTCTTATATATTGATTCTCAAGTTTGATTACAAGTTTAGTCCTTGATTGCTACAGTGTTTCTCTTTCTCTTCTTCGATCCCCTTCTCTTAGGACCTTTCTCCTCTTTTATACCACATCTCCCCCCTTATCTTTACTCACCACGTGAACATTAGATTGCTTGTGTGGATACTTGTCCTATCAGCACCCTCCTAAAGTCTTTGGGGGTAGCTGTAAGGCTGAAAAGCACTATTCAGACATCACTTTCTCATTAATGCAGCCAGAGAGTTAGCTACAAAGCATTTAATACAGTGGTAGCAGCTTTCCCCCAGATATTTCTCAGCTCCCATTTTGTCCTGTATGTTCATGGTTCATATCCTTATCAACAGAACTTCCTAGAACGTCACTCTGGATAATAGAACTCACCTTCTGACCCCTTCTTCGTTTAGCTGAGGTGATATTGCTCATCGGCCTACCTCTACAATCATAACTAGTTTGAGAAGTTCAAAGTCTTACGTCTTCCCTAATATTGATTTATCCTCGGACCACTGAGCCTTCTCAGATAAGGTCAAGGCCCAACATATATTTTTGGGCCTATTGTCCCTACAATAGCCCCTCAAAATTCCAGTTTTCTCCTCCTATTCGAGGAGAAAAATGGGGTTTTGTCGTTTGAATAATAAATCCCACATGTTCCTTTAATTTCCACAGGTGAGAATGACGCTTCGCGTGTTCCATAACTGTTCTTGACGCTTCAGAGCCCGCGATGTCTCATTAAATGCTCCAGGCAACGCTATGTTCCCCGTATCCTATGGTGAGATATGGATCCTACAGTTGGCACTTCTTCTTGAATTTTGAGCAAGATAACTCCCTCTCAATTTCGCCTCCTATATAAGGCGCCCGGGGAAACATTTTTCCTCATTTTACAAGTCTTTAAGCTTTCCAGAAAGCCCAAACTCTCAAACCTCCAAGGCTTCCAGAGTTTCCAAATCTTCCAAGTCCTTTTCTTTAAAAATCTTTAAATCTTTTAAAGGTTCAGGGATCAACACACGTGCTTATTCTTGTAAGTTTCTACTTCTTTAGGTTCTTTTCTCCTCGGCCAATCTCCTTGGCCTTCTATTCTTTGTTTCCTTTCTTTGAAAACTTCTTTTTTATCCCTTTAGCTCGCCTAGATGGGTAGATTTAGGCACCTTGTAGACTCTCCTGCCGGTATAGAGGGTTTCAAGGCTAAGTACCACATTCCACAGGGAGTAGCCTTGCGGTATTGTGCTCTAGATCAGATAGTCACAAATAGAAAAGAAGGGGAGGTTGTCATTCCTATGATCGCTTTCATAGAAGGAGGAATGACGATTCCCATGGGTAAGGTAAACCGAGACTACCTAATCAAGCACAGGTTGTGTCCCCACTAGTGCGCTCCCAACCTATTTAGATTTTTAGGTAGCATAGATGCTCTCAATGAGCAAATGGGCTTGAGACTCACATGGCACGATGCCATCCATATGTACGAGTGCCATTCACTTGCCAACGTGGGATATTACCTCAAGTCCCGGTCCAATGTTGTTAGGCTTGTATCGTGTATTCCCAAGTCCAACAAGGGCATGAAGGACGACAACTTAATTGCCTCTAGGGAATGGCACGAGAATCTTCACTACCCAACTCAGGAGGGAGAGCCAGATGGGGTACCCTAGGTTTAGGTCCTCTTTTCTCTGAAGCATGGGCAATAGCCTTGCGGCTTCACCACTCTTTCATTTTTTGTATTCCGTTCACTTCTGATGGTGATTTCATTATACTGACCATAGTTTTAATCCTCGGATGTTTTTGCAGATAAAAGGCACGTTGCTCTCAGACACAGCCTTGTTAATGTCGCGGGTCTCAACAAGGTGCTGAGGTCCAAGATATTCATGAGTAGAGACAAGCAACTGCGAGCCGTCCACTTAATACTTGACTTCGAGCCTTTGTCAAATCAATTCCAAGATGTAGGCTAAGCAATAAGAGTAGGGGATCTTTGACTAGCACAGATTGACGTTTCCATGCCTGGCTTTCTAGCGTGACAAGACCTCCCACTGATTGAATTGCCTCTTCAACGCTCTCCCCTTGAAGTAGCTGCCTCAAAGGAGGAAACAGCTTCCTCACACTTGTCCCTTGAGGCTGAGATTAACCAATTTCACCTCGAAGAGGACAAGGAGGAATAGGGAGAACCTGTAATCCATCTCCTAGATTTTGAGGATGAGCTAGACTGACACTCAATTGCCCATTTTCCCTAGCTTGCCATTGCGCATGGTGACAGCGACCTCGATGAGGAAGACGAGATGACGCTGGACAACAAAAAGAAAGGATTGCACGACCTCCTAAAGGGTAGGGGGCAGGCACCAAGGATGCCTCAGGATCCCAACTCCCTCCTGCACTTCCCCCTCCCCCTCCCCCTCCTCATTTTCCAATCAGCTTGCTCCCCAACCCAAACCTGAAGAAGAAAAGGAAAGAGAAAGAGCCTGCCGATGAGGGGGAGTTGATCCCTGAGAAAGAGTCCAAGCAACAAAAGACAACCAAGGAAAGAGGGAGGGCCTCTTCAGTGGAAAGCAGGGAGGCTGAGCATTCAGCCGACGTGCGCCATCCAACTTGGAACCCCAAATTGAGGTGGATGGTGCAGCGTTGCCCTGGAACTCTTCCATTAGGGAGTTCCAGAGAGGCCACTCCTACCATGTGGCCGAGGCTCTGGAGCGTCCTCTCCTTCTTCCTAAGGATATGGACGCTCTAAAACGCATGAGGTAATTGGAGCTTTTCTTGTCCCTAAAGAGGGACTTAGCCATGGTGAGCTCCTCGGCACTCTTTATCAATAGTGAATTCCTTTCTTTTATTCCTTCTTTTCCTTTTAAACTTATTCTTTTACTGCCTATATGCAGGCTATCCAGGAGGTTGCCGTGGTCGAGGAATGGGTTAGGGACGCGTGGAATGAAGCTAGGGTTAAGGTCAATCTCCGCGCTGAGACCAATAAGGCATTAAGGGTCGCTGAACATAAGAATAAAGAGTTGCAAGCCAATCTGATCGCAGAGGAAAGGGTTCGAAGGAGCGTTGAGGCCAGTCTGCAAAATGCCCGACCAGGCCGAGGACCAGCGCAAAAAGCTTTATCTTACTGAGATAGAGCTGGCCACTCAGAGGCAACTGGTCCTGAAGCTTAAGGCAGAGCTGTAAAAGCCCAAGGAAGCAACTCGAGTGGCTGAGGAAGCTGCTGTGGCTGTGGAGACGGCATCCGACGAACGTGGGGTGCAAGAAACAGAGATACAGCTAGCGAATGAGTTGGCGGAGGTGTGTAGGGACTACTATAAGGAGGTATGGGCAGAAACGCTCAATTGGGTAGGAGTCCCTGTTGCCTCCGAATGGAGAAGCGCTGAGAACATATTCTACCCAAGAGATATTCGAGAGATTGTGGCGATGCTCCCTCCTCCTGGTGCTCTTACTCTTCCCTCTTCTGAGTAGCCCTCCACCACCCAGGCCCCTCTTCCCCCTACTGAAGTCTCAAAAGGGGTTGACAAGACTGGCGACCAAGGCCAGGGGATTGAGGTGGCCAACAGTAAGGAAACCGTCCAAGAGGGTCCTAAGCTCGAGGATCAGGGTAAGGGTAAGAGGTCAAACCCCCGACCAAGGCCAAAGACATCGAGAATGCTCTCATAATCAAGGATGTGGTCTCCAAGGCCAAGGGAGCTGAGTCCAAACCCAAAGCAAATGACCCTAAATCCAAGATAGCTGACCCCAAGGATAACCCTCCCCATGCTAAGGCATAGTTATAGGAGCTCTTTACTTTACTTCTTTGTACTTTTTTCTTCTCCTTTTTTTGTTGTGGCAGTTCACCATTATTTATAATATACCTTCCTTTTAATCAATGAAAAGACTTCACTTTTTATTTCATGAATCTTTCTTTTTCCCTGTAACCTTTACTCTCTGATTGATGTAGCTACTGTTTTGCCCTCTGATGAGACTTAGGACTGATAAGGTTGCTAACAGTAATGAATTGTTACTACCTAAACTTCAACAAAAGCTAACAGTAATGCATTGTTGCTAATTCAAATAAGTTAAACATGTGTAAATAGTAAAGAAAATGATCACATGTTTGCTCTGAGCACTGGGCCACCCACAGGGAAGGCTAATCCTCTTGGAGATGAACAAAACACTTAGCAGAAAAGGATTTGAAGGACCTGACATAGCCCAAGTTTTGCTCAATTCTTAGGCAAATAATCAAGGATATTAGCTTACCTAAGGTAGTGATCCGAGGAGCCAAGTATAACCAAGGTTACGTTTTAACACTTGGAAAAATAAAAAGAGAGTATTAATCTACCCAAGGCATGTGGTCTGAGGAGACCATGCACGACCAAAGTATTAATTTACCCAAAGTATGTGGTCCGAGAGACCAGGCATGACTAAGATTCTGTTTAATACTTAGAAGGATATCACAAAGTGTTAATTTGCCCAAGGCATGTGGTCCGAGGGATTAGGCATAACTAAGGTTCTATTTAACACTTGAAAAGATGTCATTAAGTATTAATTTACCCAAAGCATGTGGTTCGAGGAACCAAACATGATTAAGGTTTTGTTTAATACTTAGAAGGATGTCACAGAATGTTAATTTATCCAAAGCAATTGGTTCGAGGGACCAGGCATGACTAAGGTTCTGTTTAACACTTAGAAAAATGTCATTAAGTATTAATTTACTCAAAGCATGAGGTCCGGGGAGCCAGGCATGATTAAGGTTCTATTTAATACTTAGAAGGATGTCACAGAGTGTTAATTTACCCAAAGCATGTGGTCTGAGGGACCAGACATGGCTAAGGTTCTGTTTAACACTTAGAAATATGTTATTAAGTATTAATTTACCCAAAGCATGTGGTTCGGGGAGCCAGACATGACTAAAGTTCTGTTTAATACTTAGAAAGATGTCATAGAGTGTTAATTTACCCAAAACAATTGGTCCAAGGGACCAAGCATGACTAAGGTTCTGTTTAACACTTAGAAAGATGTCATTAAGTATTAATTTACTCAAAGCATGAGGTCCGGGGAGCCAGGCATGATTAAGGTTCTATTTAATACTTAGAAGGATGTCACAAAGTGTTAATTTACCCAAAGCATGTGGTCTGAGGGACCAGACATAGCTAAGGTTTTGTTTAACACTTAGAAATATGTCATTAAGTATTAATTTACCCAAAGCATGTGGTCCAGGGAGCCAGACATGATTAAAGTTCTATTTAATACTTAGAAGGATGTTATAGAGTGTTAATTTACTCAAAGCATGTGGTCCGAGGGACCAAGCATGACTAAGGTTCTATTTAACACTTAGAAAGATGTCATTAAGTATTAATTTACCCAAAGCATATGGTTCGGGGAGTCAGGCATGACTAAAGTTCTGCTTAATACTTAGAAGGATGTCACAGAGTGTTAATTTACTCAAAACATGTGGTCCAAGGGATCAGGCATGACTAAGGTTCTGCTTAACACTTAGAAATATGTCATTAAGTATTAATTTACCCGAAGCATGTAGTCCGGGGAGCCAGGCATGACTAAGGTTCTATTTAATACTTAGAAGGATGTCACAGAGTGTTAATTTATCCAAAGCATGTGGTCCGAGGGACCAGGCATGACTAAGATTCTGTTTAACACTTATAAAGTTGTCATTAAGTATTAATTTACCCAAAGCATGTGGTTTGGGGAGCCAGACATGACTAAGGTTTTGTTTAATACTTAGAAGGATGAGATGAAGTATTAATTTACCAAAAGTATGTGGTCCGAGAGACCAAGCATAACTAAGGTTCTGTTTAATACTTAGCAAAATGACTTAAAATATCAATTTACCTAAGGTATATGGTTTGAGGAGCCAAGCATGACCAGGGCTCTGTTTGATATTCAAATAAGTAGTAGAACGTGTGACGCATAACGTGATAAACCAAAATATGGTAAAGAAATCTTTCATTAATAATAATACCTTCTCAGGTTGCTTACATTCTAAGGGCATAGTACAATGTTTTCCTCTAGATTTTTAAGATAATATGCACCTATTCCAGCCACTGAAGTGATGCGATATGGCCCTTTCCAATTAGGCCCTAATTTTCCCCAGGCTGGGTTCTTGGCAGTACCTAAGACTTTTCTTAATACCAAGTCTCCAGGTGCTAGTGGCCTTAGCTTCACATTAGCATCATACCCTTACTTAAGCTTGTGTGGATAATGCGCCAGTTGGACCATGGCATTTTCTCTTCGCTCTTCAATTAAGTCTAGGCTCTTTCCTAACAGCTCATCATTGTTGCTCGGAGTGAAAGAACTCGTTCTCAGTGTTGGGAATGTAGTCTCTAGAGGAATAACATTCTTGGCTCCATAAGTCATAAAAAATGGTGTCTCTCTTATTGATCTGCAAGGTGTGGTCCGATATGTCCTAAGGACGTGTGGCAGCTCTTCCACCCATTTTCCCTTCGCGTCATCCAACCTCTTCTTGAGCCCACCCACTATAACCTTATTAACAGCCTCGGCCTATCCATTCCCCTGTGGGTAAGCCGGGGTGGAATACCTGTTCGTAATTCCCAGGTCACAACAATACCTCCTAAAGGCTTTGCTATCATTCTGAAGTCCATTGTCCGAGATGAGTGTATGAGGGATCCCAAACTGAGTGACAATGTTTTTCCAAACAAATCTCTTAGCATCTGCGTCCCTGATATTTGCCGATGGTTTAGCTTCAACCCACTTGGTGAAGTAATTCATGCCGACTAATAAATATCTCTTATTCCCTATTGCCTTAGAGAAAGGTCCAACAATATTCAAGCCCCATTGAGCAAAGGGCCAAGGGCTGGACAGAGGATTAAGGACCCCTCCCGGTTGATGAATATTTGGGGCAAATCTTTGGTACTGGTCACACTTCTTCACATATTCTTGTACTTCCTTCTGCATGTTCGGCCACCAATATCCCTGTGTAAGGGCTCTGTGAGAGAAGAATTTGCCTCTTATGTGGCTTCCACAAATCCCTTCATGTAATTCCTCTAGAAGTAGCTCTGATGCCTCAGGGTGTATGCATAGCAAGTATGGTCCAGAGAAAGAGCGTTTGTACAATTTTTGGTCATCGAACAACCAAAACCGAGGGGCCTTTCTTCACACCTTGTCAGCTTCTGACTTATCCTTGGGCAAGATATCTTCCTTAAGGAATAGTACTATAGGGTCCATCCAGCTAGGCCTCACCCTGATTTGACGGATATGAACCATTTCCCTCTTCACCTCAATACGCTTGCATAAGTCTTCAATAAGGATGACCCGAGGTAAACCCTGTGCCAAGGAGGTTAAAAGAGTAGCTAGATAGTCAGCATGTGTATTTCCATTCCTAGGGATATGCAGCAAACTGAAAGACTCAAAACCTGATTGCAAGTGCCTAACTTGATTCAAATATTCTTGCATTCTCACGTCCCTGGCTTTTAACTCCCCTTTCACTTGGCCTACGACCAATCTTGAATCCGAGAATATCTCCACTGCCTTTCCGCCCATTTTTTGAACCATGGCCATCCCCACCAATAGAGCTTCATACTCAGCCTTGTTATTTGTGGCCGAGAAGCCCAGTCTTAAGAATTTCTCAATAGTGATATTCTCAGGTGATACCAAAATTAGCCCCACTCTAGATCCTCTTGGATTTGCTACTCCATCAACATATACCCTCCAGGATAAAGGCCTTTGCAGAGAGACCATGCCAACTGATTTTCCATCCATGCCTGCTTTTCCACCTCCTCTTCTAATGGGGATTCAGCAAACTTAGCCACCAAATCTGCGAGATTCTAACCTTTGACAGAGGTGCGATGCATGTACTTGATGTCAAAAGCCCCTAGGATTATACCTTATTTGGCAATTCTCCTTGTGAAGTCAGCACTCCGAAGTAGTGATTGAAGTGGAAGTTGGGTTAAAATAACAACTATGTGGGATTGGAAGTAGTGGGGGAGTTTACGTGTAGCATGTACCACTACCAAAATAGCCTTCTCTAATGGTAGATAATGAACTTCTGCCTCATGTAATGACTTGCTCACATAGTAAACTGGTCTCTACACACCATCATCAACTCAGATTAACACCAAACTTACGGCGTGAGAAGCCACAGCAATGTAGACAAACAAGACCTCGTCCACCTCAGGCCTGGACATGACAGGTGGCCGAGAAAGGTACTCCTTAAGTTGCTGAAAGGTCGAGGCACACTCCTCGGTCCACTCAAATCCCTTACACTTATTCAACAATTGGAAGAAGGGTCTGCATCTGTCCGCTGACCAAGAGATAAACCAGTTCAGGACAGCAGTCATCCCTGTTAGCTTCTGCACCTCTTTGGGATTTCGAGGTGGTTGTAGACTGTTAATTGCCTTAACTTGATTAGGATTGACCTCAATTCCATGGTGAGTGACCATATAGCCTAGAAATTTGCCTGATCCCACACTAAAAAAGCACTTAGAAGCCTTAAGGCACAGCTTGTGTTTCCTCAGTATTTCAAAAATATCCCTGAGGTCTCTCATATGCTCGGACACCACTTTACTCTTTACCACCATATCATCTATATAGACTTTAATATTCTTGCCCAATCGTGATTCAAACATCCTAGTCATCTTCCTCTGATAGGTAGACTCTGCGTTCTTCAAACCAAAAGGCATCACCTTGTAGTGGTAATTTCCAATAGGGGTGACAAAAACTGTCTTCTCTTAATCACCCAAGGCTAGTGGTATTTGATGGAATTCGTTGAAAGGCGTTCAAAAAGCTCATCCGATGATGACCTATAGTTGCATCTACCAGCTGGTCTATATGAGGCATAGGAAAATGATCTTTTAGACAAGCCTTATTCAAATCGATGAAGTCCACACACACTCGCCAATTCCCATTCTTCTTTTTCACCACTACAGTATTGGTCAACCACTCAGGGTAAAACACTTCCTTAATAGCCCCAGCTTGCTTAAACTTCACCACCTCATCCTTGACAACATCAGAATGGTCCTTAGATAAGTGCCGAGGTGGTTGCTTTTTGAGGGTAATAGATGGATTAACATTCAAATGATGACAGATGAAGCTGGGATCCACCCCAGGAGTTTCATGAGCACTCCATGCAAACACCTCAATGTTCCTCCTGAGAAACTCTATCAGTTCTTCCTTCTCCTGAGTAGGCAACTGAGCCCCAACCTGAAAAAAGTTCTCCGGATCATCACCTACGATAATTTTCTCTAAATCTTCATACTTTACCTCCTCGGCTGTCCCATTCGAAGGTGACATCGGAGTCCTTGATTGCTATAAACCCCTATCAGTAGAGGCCGAAAACCCGGTCTTAGGCTGATGCATAATTGCAGCTACCAAGCATTGTCTAGTCACGAACTGGCTCTCAACCAGTTCCTCAATATAATCCCTGAACGGATACTTCACTTTCAAGTGGAGGGTGGAAGAAACAGCCTCCAAGGCGTGAAGCTAGGGTCGTGCCACAATGGCTGTGTAGGGAGAATAAGTATCCACCATAATGAAATTCACCTCCACCACCTCTGAGCCTCCTTATACCGGTAGTATAATTTGACCCTTTGGAATAACAATTTTCCCATCAAAGCCCACCAGAGGCGAATCATAACTTGTTACATCCTTCAACTTCAGGTTTAGCCCTTTATACAAATCAGGATACATAATCTCAACCCCACTACCCTGATCCACCAGCACCCTCTTCACATCATACCCCCCATCCTGAGGGTGACCACCAGGGCGTTATCATGTGGTTGTATGGTTCCAACCTTATCATCATCCGAGAAGCTCAACGTTGGTCGGATCTTTACCTTAGCCCTCTTTGGTTCATGTTCAGGGTCCTCGGTAGGTAGCCCAGCCACAGACATAACCCTTGACAGATGAGAACCAGTCCTCCCTGGTGCAGTGAGGATGACATTGATTATGCCTAAAAGGGCTCTCGAAGAAGCATCTTTCCAAAGTTCAGGTCCGGCCTGGCCCCCTTGCCTATTGGGATGATACAAGAATTGTTTCAACCTTCCTTCCCAGACCAGTTGATCCAGATAATCCCACAGAATTCTACAATCCTCGGTGGTGTGTCCTCGGTCTTGGTGGTACTGGTAGTGAAGACTTTGGTTGCGCCTCATGGGGTTTCCTCCCATCTTATTTGGCCATTTGAAGTATGGCTTGTTCTTGATCTTCTCCAAGACTTGATGCACTGGCTCTCGGAACATCGTGTTAACCGCCTGAGGAGCCGTAGATCCAGATTGCCCAGCAAAATCCCTTTGAGGTCTGTTATTGTTGTATCGGTCCGACCTGAAGTCCCTCTTTTCCTGAGGGACAACCTTAGCCTTTCCCTTCCCTTGTTGTTGGTTTTCTTCGACCCTCTTATACTTATCAATTCAGCCCATGAGCTGGCGTACATTGGTAGCCGGTTTCCTAGTTAAAAACTTCCTTAAACCATGCTCCGTAGGTAAGCCAACCTTGAAAGTCCTGATGGCCACATCGTCAAAGTTACCATCTATCTCGTTGAACATCTCCCAGTATCTGTCTAAGTACGTTTTCAGGGTCTCCCCTTCTCACATGGCCATAGACAGTAGGGAGTTTAAGGGTCAAAGAACCCTGCTGCATGTAATGAAGTGGGATCCAAAGGCCTAAGTGAGCTCCTTAAAGGAATCAATAGAACTTGCTCCCAAGCTATCAAACCACCTCATTGCCACAAGCTCCAAACTGGATGAGAATACCTTGCACATCAGAGCCTTATTCTTGGAATGCATCGCCATCCTCTGGTTGAAGTGGCTTACATGCTCCACGAGGTCTATTCAACCATTATACATGGTAAACGTGCGCTGGGTGAACCGTCGAGGAAGTCTCCCTCCCTCAATTCTGCCCGTGAAAGGTGATCTGGAAATTTGGTTGAGCATTTTGCTTATCGCATCATTTCCCAAGCCTTTGGAAGATGAATTCCTATTTCTGCGTTCATGGTGATAGTCCTCAACATACGAGAAAGACTCATTAGGAGGAGTTCTTGACCTGCGTTTATAACTAGCATCCTTTTCATTGTCAGAAGAGAAGTCCGAATTTGAGGGAGTTCATTTTCGTCGTTCATGGCACAACTTTCTCTTCAAATGATCAATCTCCAACTGCAAGGCTCTAGTATCCTCTTCATGAGAAAGGTGGCTCCTAGTTTGGGACTGGCTCCTGCTAGTATGGGTGGTATGCACACTAACCTCCCGGTCCCTTCTCTGCTCAAGGTTGACAAAATGATCTTCACGTTGAGACCTCATAGATTTTGCCTGGTTTGGACCTGAACCTACCATAGTTGAAGAATTCTCCACAGACGGCACCAATTGTAAGGACCAAATTTGAGTCCTTACCCCAAAGGATAAATGAACTTAGGCCCAAAAAGCCCAATATAATGAATTTGTAGAGAGTGGGTTGGAAAACTGGGTTTTGATAATTTAGACAACAAGTAGATTGGATCCGGATGACAAGAAAATGTAGATAGACTAGTTTAATCTAAAGAAAACTGTCCTCGGCATAGTCCGAGGAAATCAGTTCTTATATATTGATTCTCAAGTTTGATTACAAGTTTAGTTCTTGATTGCTATAGTGTTTCTCTTTCTCTTCTTCGATCCCTTTCTCTTAGGACCTTTCTCCTCTTTTATACCATATCTCCCCTCTCATCTCTACTCACCATGTGGATATTAGATTGCTTGTGTGGATACTTATCCCATCAGCACCCTCTTGAAGTCTTTGGGGGTAGCTGTAAGGCTAAAAAGCACTATTCAGACATCACTTCCTCATTAATGCGGCCAGAGAGTTAGCTACAGAGCATTTAATGCGGTGGTAGCAGTTTTCCCCCAGATATTTCTCAGCTCCCATTTTGTCCTGTACGTTCATGGTGCATATCCTTATCAACAGAACTTCCTGGAACGTCACTCTGGATAATATAACTCACCTTCTGACCCCTTCTTCGTTTAGTTGAGGTGATACTTCTCCTCGGCCTACCTCTATAGTCATAGCTAGCTCGAGAAGTTCAAAGTCTTACGTCTTTCCTAATATTGATATATCCTCGGACTACTGAGCCTCCTCGGACAAGGCCAAGGCCCAACATATATTTTTAGGCCCATTGTCCCTACAATTATTATTATACAAATAGCGCTTGGACAAACTAAAATTGAGAATTTAATAGATAATAATTTAAATGGTTTTTTTTTTTTTTTCATTTAAAAAAAAAATAAACTTATATTTATTTTATAACTAACTCATTTATATTTTCAAATATACACAAGCATTATATATAAACTTGGTAAAAAGTTAATACGTATTTAGTTATGCTCATTTGTTAATGTATCACATGCAGTATGCATGAGTTACAAGCTTGTTTTAAATTTATTGATTCTTGTTGACGAAAATTGTTAACCCGTGTTTATAAATAATTGTTAGATTATATTTAACAAACATTGTTAAATTATGTTTAACAAACGTTGTCAAATTATGTTTAACAAGAATTGTTATTTAGTCAAATTCATCAAAAATAATTTCACCCATAGGGCTTTTGGTGTATGAGTTTTATTCATGTGAGTAGTACCCATTCAAGACAATGTATCTCTTAATTACAATCCCTTATTTCAAGGGAAGACTATTTGATTCCAACCACGTTGTCTTTGTACATAAGTTTATTTATTTTCATGCTTTAGGGGGATATGTGTTTTTTATCTATTTGTGGCTGCACCTAATGATTTATTTAGGTTGCCTACGTACCCTTGGCGAGGATCATGCAAATTCTCAGTTCTTAATTTGAGGTTTTAGATTTAAAATCCTCAAATATGATTTTGCCCAATTTAAATAATGGACATTTAAGTCAAATACTTTGTATTTAATTAAGCATTGACTTAATTTTGTTTTTGGGTGAGATAATTAATTTTGATTTCAAGGATAAGTCAAGGACCATGTTTTTATGGAAATTGAACCAAGGATTCTCTCTTTGAGAAGTTGAATGTCCAAGCAATTTTCCTTTTCTTTCATTTGCTTTTTTGTAGGAATTTTAATGATGTTTTGATTGAGGTTCCCAAATTTAATTAAGGGAAAGAAAACTCCATTGAAGCAATTTTATTTTTTTATGAACATGTTTTAGGAATTGGGAATTGGAAAATTTCCTCAAATCAATTTTTATGGTCATTTTATTTTGTGAATTATTAACTCCAATCTTGATTAAGAAATTAGGAGTTCCAAAGAATTAGTCATGTTGGAATTTGAAGGAATTAGAATCCCCACTTTATTTAAAATAATTTTGGGAGTCAAGGACTCCATTGAAATATGGTGAAGTCGAGGACTCCATTAATTTGGTAGAGCCAAGGACTCCATTAGTTTGGTAGTCAAAGACTCCATTAATTTAGTAGAGTTAAAGACTCCATTAAAATGTGGTAGAGGATTCCGTTAATTTAGTAGAGTCAAGGACTCCATTAAAATGTGGTAAAGTTAAGGACTCCGTTAAGATGTGGTAGAGTCAAAGACTCTGTTAGTTTGATAGAGTCAAGGACTCCATTAATTGGGTAGAGTCAAGGACTCCATTAAAATATGGTAGAGTCAAGGACTCCATTATTTGGGTAGAGTTAAGGACTCCATTAATTGGGTAGAGTCAAGGACTCTGTTAGTTTGGTAGAGTCAAAGACTCTATTAAAATGTGGTAGAGTCAAGGACTCCATTGATGAATTTGATTTGGTAGAGTCAAAGATTCTAGTTGAGAAAACACTGAACCAAAGCTTGAAAGAATTTTTATTTGGTAATGTTCAAATAGGATTTACGAGTTAGAGACTTGTATCTAAAGCTTCATGTATGGATTTAGGAACTCCTCATGAAATCCAACCCTGTTTGTTTTACCAAACAAAAATTCAGATTTGAAGAAGTGGGAGAGAGAGAGAGAGAGAGAGAGAGAGAGAGGGAGATTTTGGTAGAGTCAAGGACACTAGTTGAGAAAATATTGAATCAAACTTGAGAGAATTTTTATTTGGTAACTTTTAAATAGGATTTACGAGTTAGAGACTCGTATTTAAAGCTTTATGCATGGAGTTAGGAACTCCTCAAGAAACGCAACCCTATTTGTTTTACCAAACAAAAATTTGGATTTGAAAAGGACGAAGAGGGAAAAATTTAGAGAAGAAAGGGACTGATAAAATCCCAACCTAATGCTGATTCCGTGTGTTCCTCCTCTGCTTGTTGCTCTCTATCTCTGTTTGCGTGTGTGTGTGTGTGTGTCTCTCTCTCTCTCTCTCTCTTTTTTTGCTTGTTGAAGTCCCTTTAATTTATTGAGGAATTAAGAAACTCTTTTCTCCTCTTTTTTCTCTTAACTGATCAATTCATGGGCCAAAACTGCAAGGAAAGTGTGCAGTATTGCACTAGCATTTTTCTGGGACCATTAACTTCTTTCACGTGTTTATACCATCACCCACTTTTCAGCTTTTCAATTTTTTTAATTATTTTTGTTCTTACCGTGGCTACCTTTTTAGTCTTTATCTCTTTTTTTTTTTTTTTTGGATAATGGTAGACTAGTTTTTCATAATGCTGTGCCTAACTTTCCTTTAGAGCAACCACATTAGCCTATCTATAGTCTTCTAAAATAGAAAAAAGTACAAATTTTACACATTTTGAGCAAAAAAACACCCACATCAATGGGTGTAAAAATGTGTAAAGATGCGTAAATATTTCCATGTGATTCCTCTAGCATTCCTCTTTCCTTATCTCATTTCTCCTTGTATCCATAAATTCCCCGATCATTCACAGGAAAATAAGCTCCGATCACAAAAGCTCCGATCACGTTGAATCCTTTCAAGAGCAGACGGGGTGAGGGGGAAGGACTCAGAAGCGAGGATGGAGCACATGGCGGTGGCCATCGCGAGTAGGTGGCGGTGCTGCAAGGCGTCGATCTTGCTCTGATCTGTTGGTTGTTGGTTTTTTTTTTTTGGTTGATTGTGGGTGTGGGTCGGTGGGTTTTGATCTTGATCGGCTTGTTTTTTCTAGTTCATTGGTGGGTTTTGATGATCTTGCTGCCGATTGGGTGGGTGATGATTTGGCTTGACTGGGTTTTGGGATGGGTGGGTGATGAATGAGTTTGGGATTGAATGGGTTTTGGATTGAGTGGGTTGGTTTTCCTTGATGATGCTGGTTGGGTGGTGATGATGGTGGTGATGGTGGCTGGGTGGTGATGATGGTGGCTGGGTGTGGAGTGATCGTTGGTAGTGATGGACTGTGGGTCTGTGAGAGAGAAGGGTAGTGAGGGAGGGAATAATAAAAAATTGTAAAAGAATGAATATTTTATTGAATAAATGTGTAGAATAGATAAACTGAGGGGGAGGGACTTGGAAGCGGGGATGGAGCGCATGGCGGCGGTTGTCGTGAGGAGGTGGCGATGCTGTGAGGCGTTGATCTTGCTCAGGCTGGAGGCATCGATCTTGCTCCAATCTGTTCGTTGCTGTTTTTTTTTTTTTTTTTTTTTTTTTGGTTTTTTGGTTGATTGTGGGTGTGGGTGTGGGTCGATGGGTTTTAATCTTGATTGACTTGTTTTTTTTGGTTCATTGGTGGGTTTTGATGATCTTGCCACCGATTAAGTGGGTGATGATTTGGCTTGATTGGGTTTCAGGTTGGGTGGGTGATGAATAAGTTTGGGATTGAATGGATTTGGGATTGAATGGGTTTTGGATTGAGTGGGTTGGTTTTCCTTGGTGATGCTGGTTGGGTGGTGATGATGGTGGCTGGGTGTGGAGTGATTGTTGGTAGTGATGGACTGTGGGTCTATGAGAGAGAGGGGCAGTGAGGGAGAGAATAATAAAAAAATTGTAAAAAAATGAATATTTTATTGAATAAATATATAGAATAGATAAACTAATGTGGGTGCTTTGTAAAAGTGGATGTGTAAAATAGAAAAAGTAGGTTTTTTCTTGTAAAATAGACAGAAAATTTGCACGAACTGATGTGGTTGCTCTTACCTCCTTATTTTTGGATCCATATCCCATGCAATAGCTCTATTCTCAACGATAGATTTAATCTAATGGCTTAAATATTTGACACCTCACCAAATGACTAAAAGACTATTTTGCCATTAAAAAATTTCACACCTGCCCGCTGTTTCAGGATTTAGCCCACCCATTGTTTCATAAAATATAAACTCAAATTATTTTTTTTCTCTCTCTCTGTCTCTCTCTCCCCTGTGCAGCTGCCTTTCCTTCAATCCATTGTCACAGCAGCCCGGTACCAATCCACACAAGGCCAAGCCTCTCTCTTTGCCATCATTGTTGCTTCCAAAGCTCCGGTGAAGCTTCAAGATCGTCCAATTCCGACGCCAACGAAGAAGACTCATCTCGCTCTTCAACAAAAAAAACTTCCTCCCTCTTTCTCGTGTGTGAAGCTGTCCCAAGTCCCAACTCTCATGGAGTGAAGGTCTCCCTCTTTTTGGTACCCCTTTTCCCTCTTTCACTTCCTATATATTTGTGTGCGTGTTTGTTATGTATAAGATTTTTTTTTTTTTTTTTTTTTTTGAGAATCGTTATGTATAAGATAATTTAATGGCAGTGAAGAAGAATTTCAAATAGGCAATGAAGTTTTTGGAGTCTAATTAAGTGGAATCGTTAATTTTTGAAGTGTCCCATATAATAAAAATTACTTTATTTTCATTTTCTTTGTCCTACCTAACAAAACAGAGTATTAGTAGCGGTTGGCCATTTGGGTTTTATGCTAAAAATTCAATTTTTGCTTCAAGAAAACTAAACATAGAAAAATCTGGGCTTTTGTTGTAAATTTGATAACTTTTCGTAAAATGAAGCTTAATTGCTTTAAACTTGAAGGTTAATTTCTTTAATCTTAATTGCTATGATGTAGGAATGGAGGATGTTTTGGCGAGCTACATGTTTGGGAAGAAGAAGACAACAGAAGTTGCTCACTTGTAAGTACTTAAAGACTGGAATCCTTGAAATATTGATTTATATAGTTGTATATTTGGTTTGCTATTTTGATTCTTTACAAAGATTTTAAACCTTGCTAATTCGGATTAAGATGTAGTTAATTAGAAGGAAATAGAAGCATAAGTTGGAACATTAGGCAGGTTGGATCACTCTCTACAATTTTCTTATCTTTTTTATCAATCTAACAATTAACGGAAGCCACTTTTAAGGTGGATGGGGTGGTCAAAATTGGGTAGAGTTAGTGAAACTGAGAGTGTATTGAAAGCAATGTTAGTGGATGGGTTTAGTCCTGATTGTTTGACTTTCAGTTACCTCATTAAGGGTTTAGGGAGGGCTGGTCGGATTGATGATGCCGTTGAGATTTTTGAGCACATGAAGGAGAAAGGTTGTGTGCCAGACACTGGAACTTACAATGCAATGATCTCAAATATATATTAATATATGAATAAAAGTCAGCATTGTTTTAGTAGAACCTTCAAAATGCTTGTTATTAATTCACATATAAAATGATACTTTAGTTCTCTCTCCCCCTCTTATGCTTAGTTTGGAATTTGAATCCTAGCATGTGCGTGTAATTACTAATTAAAGAAAATGTTTCTACATCTTTGGGTAGTATAACATTCTTTCAATTTATATTTTCTTTTGGTCTTTGTTCATTTTGTAGTTCAAAAGAATGTTTCTTGTTAGTTACTATCTGTTACTAGTGTATGGGACAATACAATCAGTTGGGAACCACAGCTCATAAACACACACACACTACAAATTTTTATTGGTAAGCACAATATTGGTACACAAATTTTCAGCTTTTATTTTTAATGAAAAACATTCATTCTTCTATAATTATAATAGTTGATATTTTGTACATTTGTATGTTAATTGCAGGAGTATTCTTTAATTATAAGCATCTCTTTTTAATTCCAGCAACCATGTGCCATTTTTTTTTTAATTACTAATAATCATGAATTTTTACTTGCAGAGATAATTAGCATTGAAGTCCAAATTAGAATATTTGTAGCTACACCATGAATGAAGGTTGAGGGCTCAAGTCTAAGCCTTTTTTTTTTTTTTTTTTTTTTTGAGAATGAGGCTCAAGGCTAAGCTAAAGCAATGGTTATAGAAAAAGTTAAGTTGCTGGAGTTGAAGCCCAAATTAGAACACTAAGATTTAATTATATATGACAATGATGAGGAGGTCAATTTGAACCTTAGAGGGGGGTGGGGGGGGGAGCGTGGGAAAATTTGTTTTCCCACTAAGATTTGTTTTCTTGAACTCTCTTTAGTTGTACAAGTTCATTTTATAAATAACTATAATAGAAAGGATGCGCAAAAATGTTGTTGAACCTATTTTTCTCTTTACTTCTTTGTTTTAGAGATTGGTATTGGTTTATTCAAATCAAGTTCTTGCAAATATTGAGAAACATCTAATGTATGAGTTTTAGGTGATTAGCCTCTAAGAATTTGAGAAAGAGAAGAATTTTGGATTGTAGTACTCCTTAATTCTTTTATTTTTCATTGATTAAATAGTAACTAAATACAATGTCTCCAATTATACATAATCTAACATGCTGAGCTAAAAAAAAAAAAAAAAAAAAAAATTACATTTGAAGAATAATCTACAATTACACATAATCTAATATGCTGAACTAAAAAAAATAAAGAATTACATTTGAAGAATAATCTACTAACAAGCAGATAACTCTTCCTAAATGATAGGAGCCTTAATTTGATAAGCCTATCAATAAACTAAAACTAATCCACCCAAATCTCTTTCTTCAATTTGGCCAGCAGAAAAAAAAAAAAAAAAAAAAAAAAAAAATTACATTTGAAGAATAATCTACAATTACACATAATCTAATATGCTGAACTAAAAAAAATAAAGAATTACATTTGAAGAATAATCTACTAACAAGCAGATAACTCTTCCTAAATGATAGGAGCCTTAATTTGATAAGCCTATCAATAAACTAAAACTAATCCACCCAAATCTCTTTCTTCAATTTGGCCAGCAGATTGGACTCCTTCAGCAGCAGCACCTATTCTGCATTGGATTCCTTCAACAGCATTTTCTCTACATTCCAAGACTAAATGAGTCGGACCAAGACTTCTTTGACAGCACCTCTAGGCAACATTGTCAAGTTTCTTTGCATCGTCCTGAAATGGAAGATCAAAGAAATTAACTCTGTAGCCCATAACAAATGACAAAATGAGTAAAGAAATTTGAGGAAGCTGAAGGGTGTAGAGAAAAGAGTAAAGAAATGGGTGAAAGTGGTGTCACGCGGATTGATGACATGGCTCTATGATGTGTCATATTTATATCGAGTAAGGGCTGAGATTGAAAGTATTGCACACCGTGCAATAATACCCTAGGTATTGCACGGGTTATGGATCCCTTATTTTTCTCTTCTTTAGTCTCTTCTTATAGTTATAGGTAATGGCAGACTAAGGTAGCTTTTCAGCCTCACGTGGACCCCTATTTTTTTTACACACACATATATATATATTAGTCACCTTTTTGTAGATAACTATACTGTCTATACCCTTGGTCACGTTCTATTATTTAGTCCACCGCATTAGTGAATTTAGTGTCACTGCTGTTTGTGTTGCCGTGTAGGTGTATCCGTGTATGTACCTATGACACTTTTTATGACACATTTTTTTTTTTTAGTTTCAATAATTCCGAATCAAAATTCAAATTTAAGTTTCCAAACACAACCTAAATACTTTGATTGAAGTGGTAGTCTAAGAGCATTTCCAGCAGAATCTCCAAATTTTTATACTATTTGGAGAATGAACAGTGACTTTTGCCTTTTAACTACTCACTTTTTCAAATACACTTCCAACAGATTCTCTATCTCATTCTCTATCTCATTTAAATATTATTTCTTCATTTATTATTTATTCTTTTTTTAACAACTACACATCTTCTTACATTTTTTTATTCAACACCTAATTATTATAATAGGAAAAAAGCATTTGAAGAGTGAATAGTAGCTCATCAGACTTGATGAGCTACTGTTCATGAGCCAAAAAAAAATCTAGGAATAGAGAGTTCATTGGAGAGCTTTTTTTGGGTTTTACTCTTTATTATAGAGAGAATTTTGGATTTACATAGACCATTGGAGATGCTCTAAAATCTAAGTACTTTGACAATAATTTTTCCCCACATGACATGCCATGTAGAAGCCTTAAAGACCAAATCAATATAATTAACAGGTTCCCTCTTCCTGCATTAGTAAATGACTAAAATTGCTTTCTTCTAAGGAATATAATTTTTTTTTTTTTTTAAATGCCATTTGCATAAGAACCTAATATCTATGCTACTATTTAAGGAGTTTCTCCTGTTTGGACAGATTTTTTTTTTTTTTTTTTTTTGGTTCTAAAATACCCTTATTTCTCTAGGTTTTAAGTAGAGATAAAACTAAATGATAATTTGGTAAAAATACATGTCTAACTTGCACTAAAATCCTTCTCAAAAAAAAAAAAAAAAAACTTACACTAAAATATTGCCTACAAAATACGAACACTCTCCCACTAATTCACTTTTATTGTTTTTTTTTAATACTTTATTATTATTAAAAAAAACCCCACGTACTGATAATTATAAAAAATAAATAAAATAAATAACACATGTACTGATAAAAAAAAACTAACACACGTAAATGGAGGTGTTTAAACACATCTATAGTTATTGCCAAAAAAAAAAAAAAAAAAAAAACCTAGCCGTACACCCACATTTTAGTCACACACTCAACTCCAAACTTCTACCTAACAAATTTAAATCTCTCCGGTAGTTATAATGTTATCAAATTACTTCCCATCTCTTCCATAAAAAAGAAAATACTCCCCATCTCCATCTCCATCTCTCTATCTCACGTTATGACATTTAAAACCATGTTCATTCTCCGAAAAAAAAAAAAAAAAAAACCACGTTCTCACATCCACCACAATATTATCCTTCTCCTCCAGTTTCTTCTTCCGTCATCCACCCAATCTTCTTCCACCATCTTTCACTCTCACTTTGTTAAGTCTTCGTAGTTTTTTCAAATCCTGTTCATAAACTGATACATGTTTTGATGTCAAAATGGTAGGCCTCTAAAATGGGCGAAGGCTCTAATAGTGGCTCCAATGTGGTGTTTTGGTCATTGTTGGTCCTCAATAGGAAGGTCGGGGGTAGGTGTTTGGATTTGGACATTTTCCCACTAATTCCATTGGATTGTCATCATCATTGTCCTCTATTTTTGGTTTACTGGATAGATTGCGGCTGTGGGTTTAGGAGATTATGATACTTTGTTTGCTAGAAGCATTATTAAGGGTATTTGTACACCTTTCAATTTGCAGTAATTATAATTCGGATCTTTTTTGTTGTTGTTATTATTCAAGGGTGTCTGATGGTCCTGATCACATTATGCCGTCACTTCATACATTTTTTCTAGAGTAATTTTTTCTAGAATGTCTCATCAATTGGCCGAATTCAGGATTAATGTACGATTTGGGATTAATGTACGGCTATGAATGTTCATTGTATTTTGTTGTTGTGTTAGCCATAGAAGTAAACAATCTTAAATCCATTTCAATAAAAAAAAAATTAACTTCCACACAAAAATTTATGGTATTATTCGTTTGTGTTTGATTTGAACTCTTTAATGTGGGTAGTGTACATGAAAAATATTAGTATGAGATAGGATTATAGTCTTTTGACTCTATGTTAGATAACTATAATCCTTTCCTAAATCTAATCTTTTTTTATAGGCATGAAGAAATGGGGAGAGAAAAGCCAAAAGAAGGAGGAGAGATAAAATAAAGGGTATTTATCTCCACAAAAAAAGAAGAAGATTGAACTCCATGCTAATCTATTTCCATATTCTTCCAACATATTATGAGGCTTTATGTCCATATCTTTAATGAACTCTTAAAATAATTCTAGCTTTGCATGGACATATCATGTGATGAAAAAAATTATTTCACCCACAAATGCATAACTCATCATACTCCTAAGTTTTTTTGTGATAAGAATATGTATTAATCTCAAATTATAATTGATACAAATTATGAATCTTAAAAAAAAAAAAAAAAACTTCTAAGCTCGCGCGTGAGCGATTGAATATGTTATGTGATGCTTGCAAATATGAATACTTTATCGGCATCAAGGGCAGTCAAGAATCGCCCTAATAAGAATGATGAGATAGCCCTAATAAGAAGGATATGACCATGGCATGGATGAGAATCGGCTTTAATTGTGTGGAAATTGGGCATTCATTTGCTTAATGCCCCTAATCTTTTTGTGTTGTTATTACTTTTTGAGTTACTTTGTATTATTTTAAGTTTCTCTATTTCTGCTTAAGTTTGTCTTTGGATTATGTATTCACACTGTCAATTTAGATCTATTCTTTTAGTTGTTGTATTAAGCGATATTTCACATTGCATTGACTTAAATGTACAAATTTTAGTTCAAGTTAACATAAAATTGTTTTTAAAAGAATACTTTAAGGTGGCTATACATGAATTGATAGCTCATTTCTATTAAAAGTTTTTAAAAAATTCACTTTTAAGTCACTTTAGTTATCCTCTTATAAGAAAAATAGTAGTCCTTAATTGATTGTGTTTTAAGATTTATTGTAGACTACCGCGTACCTTTGATGCAGTGATCACTCCATAAGTATAAATGCTTGTGGGGTGTGGGGGGCAAGGGCCGAGGTTCAAGTCTGCAGGAGGGAGTTTCACATACATATACACTTAAGGTGGCTATACATGAATTGATAGCTCATTTCTATTAAAAGTTTTTAAAAAATTCACTTTTAAGTCACTTTAGTTATCCTCTTATAAGAAAAATAGTAGTCCTTAATTGATTGTGTTTTAAGATTTATTGTAGACTACCGCGTACCTTTGATGCAGTGATCACTCCATAAGTATAAATGCTTGTGGGGTGTGGGGGGCAAGGGCCGAGGTTCAAGTCTGCAGGAGGGAGTTTCACATACATATACACTTAGATTAGGCTAGAGTAGAAATTCTATCTTGTATCAAAAAAGAAAAGAAAAGGATTTATTGTAGATGAGACATTTGGACTTTGGAGTTGTCCCTCTAAATCTTGATCCTTTTTTTTTTTTTTGGTAAAAAATATAAATCTTGATCTTTTAAACTTAATATTCTTTACCAATTGATATCCACATTATTCACTTCTACATTATTTACAAATAAAAGCATATCATTGGGAAAAACAAATCCAAGCATTGGTATATTTTGGTGTATCCAACAGAAACATCTAGGGCTCAAAAATTATTGCATGCGCTTTGCATTGCTCTAAGGATATATTGACTTTTACGCATTTGTCCAATAATATTATGCATTTGTGAAAGCTGTAAAGTATTTGCATTTAAAAACAAAAATCAAAGAAAAGCCTTTAAGGAATGAACGTAATAACGAAAAATTGCAAGGGAAGCTTATGTAATTCTCCCAAAACCTAATGTATTGGGGGTTAATTGTTAAGATTGGAAATGCAGGGTGGGACTAAATGTTGGGAAATGCTTCTCAAAAAAAAAAAAAAAAAAAATCCATATAAATTCTTTCTTTTTTGGGTTTATGTTAAAAAATTTGATTCATTTAAATTTGGGTTTTTTACGTTTGTCAAGTGGTGTTATGTATTTGTCAATTATTGATATAGCTAAGAGTGATACTAGCCTCTAAGCATGCGCTCAATGTTGGGAAATGCTTTGTAAAGAAAAAAAAATCCATATATATTCTTTCTTTTTTGGGTTTATGTTAAAAAATTCGATTCATTTAAATGTTGGTTTTTTGCGTTTGCCAAGTGGTGTTATGTATTTGTTAATTATTGATATAATTAAGAGTGATATTAGCTTTTGAGCACGCGCTCACGCGTGTGCCTTTTTAGGTAAAGATTAATAATTTGCATCGATTATAATTTGAGATTGCTACATTTTCCAATCACAAAAAAAAACCTAGAGATGTGATAAAGAATTATTAAAAAATTTGATTCATTTAAATTTGGGTTTTTTGCATTTGTCAAGTGGTGTTATGTATTTGTCAATTATTGATATAGTTAAGAGTAATACCAGCTTTTGAGCACGCGTTCAATTTTTTTGGGTAAAGATTAATAATTTGCATCTATTATAATTTAGGATTGCTACATTTTCCAATCACAAAAAAACCTAGGGATGTGATGAGTATTATGTGTGGTGAAATAATTCTTCATCACACACCTAGGTTTTTTTTTTTTTTTTTTTTTTTTTTTTTTTTTTTTTGTGATTAGAAAATGTAGAAATCTCAAATTATAATGGATGCAAATTATTAATCTTTACCCAAAAAAATAGAAGAGTCCAGTTGTTATTGACTTATATAAACTTGCACAATCTACCATATGAGTTGTAAAACAACGTTGTTTGATTCTTGTAATTTTTATTTGGTTAAATATCAAATTCACTAATAAGCAAGCCTGTTCTTACTCCTAATACATTAATTTTTGCTTGGATTTCACTTCTATGCATTCCAGTATTTTCATTTCCATGTTGATGCATTTGTAGAAGTCCTGTTGCATTTCTCTTAACTCAGATAATTGTTCTCAAGTATAAGACATTAGCGCATGCAAAGTGGGTTGAGCATCACTTGAATTTTGTGTCTTTAGCTTTCCTTTAGTTCCATCAATGGATTCCATGTGTTGTAAGATCTCTCTCTCTCTCTCACACACTCTTTGATTACCTGTTGGTGAGAAAATATATATGGATTAATCAATGAGAGTCTGGACTTTGGAGCATGCCATGGATATCACTCTCAAAAAGTCTCATAGATTATAGAAAAAAGAAAAGAGTCCATGCTAAATGCATCATTCAAACATATAATAGATGGGAAGAAACGTTAATCACAACATGTATTAGAACATATGTCAAGAAAAGATTTGATTATTTTATCTCAAATACTTAACACAACTTTGTGACTGATAATAGATGGGAAGAAATGTTAATCTCAAACATCTTAGAACATATGTCAAGGAAAGGTCAGATAATTTTATCAAAAAAAAAGAAAAGGTCAGATAATTTTATCTTAAATACTTAACACAACTTTGTGATTGAGGTCGATATATAGCAGATTGCCTAATAGACATTGTCAAGACCTCCATTCCTAAGATTGCAAAAGATCGTTATTGTTTAATGCAAACCTAACATGCCATTATCTCTACCCCCACAAAAAGGATACTAATGGTGAGATGAATGGATTTGAGGACTGTGTTCTAATAAAGCCAACAACGGTATTTCTCAACTGGCATGTTCTAATGTTTTTAACACAAATGTCAAGGGTTTAAATCAAGGGAGTCAATCTCGTACCGGAGATTGTACCGGTTTGATCAATGGAACGATATATTTCGGTACCGGTCAATACCAGTGTACCGTTTCGAGTTTACCGTTATTTTATATATATGTGTATATATATATGTATGTATGTGTGTATTATAATAAATATAAAAGTTTATCATAAAACATTACCTCAATTCAGAATATATTAGCTTCTCAAAAAAAAATTCAGAACATATTATTCATGGTTTTAGACTTTAGCATCAATTAAAAAAAAAAACACAATATAAAAAATAGAGAGCTTAACTATTCATTGCATACTAAGAAAAAAAATAATACTAATAAGTTAACGCAAATAAGTTACCATTCCACCTTTACAAAAATTCAAAAATTACAAAACTAAAAAAAAAAAAAAAAACTTTTTTTCTATACTGGTCGGTATTGCCCAAAATTGACTGATATGGCCGGTACAGCCGGTATTTAAACCAATACGAAACGTTGACGTTTTGATACCAGTATACGTACCAGTACGGTACATACTGGCTCGTACGATATCGACTACCTTAATTGGTTTAAATATCTTATCTCCAACTATTAAATTATTTAAAAAAAAAAAAAAAAAAAAACCAATAAGAAACAACATAATATAAACAAGGTCAAAATACATATATACATCAAACATAATTGAAATCCTAAAATTTTTAACAAAAAAGCTGTCATTAGTTTACTGAGTAAGATCGTTTAGTGGATTAATTATAAACAACAGTGAAAATATGTTAATAAAACCTAAATAAATAAAAATTTAATTAATAATTTTACACTGTTAAAACAAGAACATATTTTAGACAAAGAATATATAATAGAATTTTAAATAAATAATATTAAATTGATATTTAAATATTAAAAAAAAAAATCACTTAAATTTATCGTTTTAACCCTAAAAATGTATTTATAGTGTTATAGCATCTAAACGACCGTAGTTTACAGGCAAAACATAAGTGTGCGCAGGATTAGTGGTGGACACGCAATCGGCGCATCTTAGCAACGCCCACGCAACAAAGCACTGTCACTCACTCTTCTCCCTCTCCTCCACTTCACTCCTCGCATCCAATTCTCCCTCTCTCTCTCTCTCTCTAAATTTTCGCGAGAAACAAACAGAAAACCTAAAGAAAAAACGAAAAGAAATTTCTTAATAGCCTCTATGTGCTTCTCTGCTTTTCGTTTATTTTACGGTGAAATGAATAAGTTTTGGTGAAAGTGCGGTGAAATTAGGGTTTCGTTTGATTGAAGATGATAATTCCATGGGGTGGAATCAGTTGCTGTTTGAGTGCAGCTGCTCTGTACCTTCTTGGAAGAAGCAGTGGAAGGTACATACTTAATTCTAGCCCTAATTGTTTTATCTGTTTATTCAAATTTGAAAATAATTAGAGTCAATAATTAGTTTAGGTTTTGCTAATTTGTTCACATACATTGCTTAATTTGGAAATTGCTTGTAATGGGTGTTCTTTATTTCTATTATTATTATTATTATTTTTAAATGTGGTTTTTGATGCATTTGTTTTTGGTGTTTTATGATAGGGATGCAGTGCTTCTTAAGTCAGTGGCTCGGGTGAATCAGTTGAGGGAATTGGGTATGCGCCTTTTTGGAAACTGGAGGGTTCATTTTTTTTATATTGTTTTTGTTGTTACAATGTGTTTTGAATTATACAAATGATTCTTGTGGATGTTAAATTTACATTTGTTTAGGTTGTGTTTGAGTTTTGAGGATTTAAAATCAATAGTTTTGAAGTATAGTTGTTAGTGTAAATTGGTTGATATAACTAAACAACATGATGATTCGGGTTTTGGTGTTCAGACAAAATCAGTTGTGTGATATTATGAATTTGAATTGTTATCTAAAATTTAATCATTTTATATCCACATGTTAATGAAAATTAAGTCTGAAGACAACATATTTCATAACTGCTGAGTTGGTAGGTTGTGATTGGTGTACAATAAAAGTAATGTTATCGGTGGTCAAGTGAAAATGATTTTGCATTAATCACAATGTGCCATCTTAACAAGTCGTGAAGATTGTTGTGTTTGTAGTATTGTCATATTAATAAAGCTCAAATTCATAAATAAATTTTGATAGTAGAAAAAGAAGAAGAAGAAGATTTGTCATTTCATATTCTATTCAAGTCATTTAAACTAAAATCTGAAATTCAAATCCTTCTCTTATTGAAATATCTAAACAAACTGCTAGTGTGTTAGATTGATGTATTTTGGGTTTTCAAACCTTCAATGAGAATAGAATTTGTTTCCAAGCTACCAGTGAGCTCTAACTCAAGAATTTGTTGTGAAGTATACTTGTCAAGATTACTCATAGAATCTGTTGCCCAATTAGTTTCTGTGAGGATTATATAACGTTGGAACTTTGCTCATGATATGCAGATAGCATGTCTTTGTCATAAAATCTGAGAACTTAGTTGTGTCCATACAAGTTCTGTTGGTCCTTTATGCCTTTCTACAGTGAAATGTGATAAGTGCCATTTGCATGTATGTATATGTTTATATATGATGCAAAATTTTAAAAATAAATAAACTTCTTGTAGAAGTGTTCTGTTGAACTGATAAAAAAAGAAGGAGAAGTGATCTCTTGATTGAGATTATCAATCTTTGGGTAATATTACACACTGATGTTTTAGGCACATTAGACCTTCAAAGTATTTTTTGAATTGCATCAATCACACTCTTATTTTTTGAATTGCATCAATCACACTCTTACTCCACTTTATTTATGTGCTGGGCTACAGTATGATGTCTTTTAGTGAAGAACATGAAAAGGCGATTATTAATTATGCTTTTTGGGTAAGTGATTACTGGTTATGTTAACAAGTCATCTTAGAATAAGTTTGTTGTCCTTGAGAAAGAATTACTGAGATTGCTTGGTGATGTTTAATTGTAGTATAAAATTATGATTCTTTCGTAATTTCAACCATATCATTTGTGACTTGTTCCAACAATCTTTGCCAAGATGCTCTAGCCCAAATTGCACTTCCTTCTCCCTTAAGAATGTGTGGAGGGTGAGGTCTTGGGTTCAAAACCCACTACATGCATGGGCGCCTTTAATTTTATAAATAAATAAGAAAATATGAGAGTTTTCTTGCTGTCTTCTTAGGGTGCTGAGGACTTAAGATATAGGCTTTTAAATGTGCTCTGGTTTTGAACTTCTATGGGGGTTGATTTATTTCATAACTAATGTAATTAGTATGCTTTGATATGTTCCTTAATGATGAGTTTTCTTGCTGTCTTCTTAGGTTGCTGAGGACTTAAGATATAGGCTTTTAAATGTGCTCTGGTTTTGAACTTCTATTGGGGATGATTTATTTCATAACTAATGTGATTAGTCTGGTTTGATACGTTCCTTAATGATGAGTTTTGTGTTCTTACACTTTTCAGCTCAGTTATTGGATGCTGAGTGTATATTACCTTTGGTTGTCACAATTTCTGGAAGAGTTGGTTCTGAAACCCCGGTCAACTGTGAGTTCAGTGGTTTACGAGGTGTTATTGTAGAGGAAACGGTACACATTTATTAATTCAAAGATCATAACATACATATATTTTATAAGAAAATTAAGGTTTGTCTCTCAATTTGTAATCCATATGTAACAATCATATTGATTTCTATTTCAGGCAGAACAACATTTTTTGAAACACAATGATGCTGGGTCATGGATACAGGATTCTGCTTTGATGCTGTCCATGAGTAAAGAGGTTCCATGGTATCTGGTAATAGACTCTCTCTCTCTCTCCCCCCTAAGGCTGCATCTTTATGTGTGGTTCGGTCTCCTAAGTTTATTTTGCCTTAATTGTTCTGTTAAAGGATGTTGACTTTCATTTAAAATTTAAGTTTTGACTTACTTTATTTCTTGGTGGCTCCTTGGTTCATCTGTCAGGATGATGGAACTGGTCGTGTATTTGTGGTGGGGGCTCGAAATGCATCAGGTTTTGTACTACCAGTTGGAAGTGAGGTTTTTGAAGAGTCAGGAAGATCCCTGGTACGTGGAACATTAGACTATCTCCAAGGCCTAAAGGTATGCCTTGTTCACCAATTTATCCCTTTGTGCTTGAGGACACTGGCAAAATTTTGGGTCAATTAATGTGATGAAGTTTACATTTTTTAGATGCTTGGAGTCAAGCGAATTGAACGAGTACTTCCAACTGGGACTTCCTTGACTGTTGTTGGTGAGGTATGAGCACTAGAATATAATTATGAATTCTTACATACTCTCCTTGATTGGAGTGTGGCTCTATCGCATTTTTCTTGTTTTTCCCTTCCTGTTTTGCTTGATCATTGTAATTTTGGTTCTTGATTTTTGCCCCCATAGTACATCTCCAGTGTACTCGGGTTGGCTATTTTTTATTTATAAAATTTTTCGTTATCTATCAATAAAAAAAAATGAAGGAGATAAACACTGTCAACTTAGGGTTCAATTGTTTTACGCATTGTATTACCATGTCTGATTTTTTTAATTTATGTTAGCTCTTCTCTTTGATTTTGGTTGTATTCGTTTCAAGTGCAATGGGTTTACCATTGTAAACACAATGTAATTTTCTTATCAATAAAACTTCGATTAAATAAAAAAAAAAGATTCTATTATATCATTATGTACTCAAGAACTAGATGAATAGTTGAGCCTTTCTCTCGCTCTTCTTTTTTTTGTTTTTTTTTTTTCAATTAGAATTTTGTCTATTTTTTGTGTGTGATAGAATTGCATAATTTGTTCCTTCTAAGTTGTGTTTTCAGTTTAAATCAATCTGCTTCAATTTGGTGGCTCTTATAGATTGCTTAGTCAACACATGGCTATACAATAATGCATGTATTATTAATTCTATGATATTAAAGAAACATTGTCATGTTTTCACAAATGGCTAAATAAATGGTTCCCTGCATGCGCTAGCACTTGGCAAAGTGATTGTTTACATGGTAAACTTGGGTCTTTCATTCCCTTTGTGGTGAACTATTTTGTGATAATCTTATCAGAAAAATGTGCAGCAGAATACTTTGTTTCTCATGAGTGTGATCCTCTAGGTAAAAGGGAAAAAAATGAAAAAGAAAAGTGATTTTCAAATAGGAACAGACCTACACATTAGAGCAAATAGGAACAGACCTACACAATCCATTAATACTTGTGCAAAGAAAAGATCTACAAATCATAGATGAGAACCCATTCTATACATCTTGTGATCTTGGATGGTGTGCTTTGATGGATTTGATTTTATGCTGCTATATTTATTTATTTGTTGTTTTAATTGATTTTCAGGCTGTAAAAGATGATGTTGGAACAATACGCATTCAACGACCCCATAAAGGGCCATTTTATGTTTCTCCCAAATCTATTGACCAGCTCATAGCTAATCTTGGGAAGTGGGCAAGGTTGTGTTTCTGTCTGTATATACCTGCACACTTTTCCCCCATTCTTTTTAATTATTTTAATCTAATTAACAGAGATTTACTTAACAGGTGGTATAAGTATGCATCTATGGGTTTGACGGTGTTTGGTTTCTATCTCATTGCTAAGCGCACTATCCAATATTTCATGGAAAGAAGGCGACGTTCTGAATTGCAGAGAAGGTATGTTGTACTAGTATTTATAATTTTTATTGGGAAACTGAAAACAACTTAGAGTGACTGATCAATTCATGTCCAATGGGAATGTTATAATTTTGAACATGCAGGGTTCTTGCTGCCGCTGCCAAGAGATCAGGGCAAGAAAATGAAGGTAAAAGTGTTGCATGTCTAAACCATGTAACTTACTCATATTCTGTTCTTGTTTCAATATGGTATTGAAAGTTGCAACTCATTTCAGGTTTAAATGAAAAGGTTGACAATGAGTCAGATGGTGCTAAAAGAGACCGTCTAATGCCAGATATATGTGTCATATGTCTCGAGCAGGAGTACAATGCTGTTTTTGTTCCGTAAGAAAATCAAATATTTTTTTCCTTATTTTAGGCAAAAAGGAATTATTTAGATGTCAATCTTCTGTGAGCCACTGCCATTTATATTTTTCTTTCTATCCTATAATCTTTTAATGATGGATGTGGTGATGTTGAGAATAAAAGGAAGTGACCAATTTATGAACAAATTCTTGATTGGTTGCTAATTCATCACTTTCATATCCCAATTAAGTCTGATTGACTAGGTGGACCATTAGCCATGCATGACTGTCTGGGTTTGTCTAAAACATGATTACCTATGCTTGTTCTGTCCCTGTGACCACAGATGCTGTGGGAGGATGGATACCACGCACATTTTCTTAGTATGTTGAGCTGGCCACCTATTTTTTTTTGGTGGGGTTGGGGGTGGGGGGTGGTGCTTTTGAACTTGATTATATTTCACACAATATGGTCTCCATAGTCTATATAATTATTTATGTAACAAAAGATTAAATTTTTACTATTTGTGAAGAAAAAGCAAGGTTGCCAAGAATATAAAAAGCACATGGCTCTCAACAAACTGAATGCGTCTAGAATGTGATGTATAGTGCATCAAATGATCTAGACTCATATTTAAGACATGACCAAATCAACATTTAGCTTTGCTATCTTGAAAATTCTTATGTTCCTCATCCTTATTTAGTGTTGTTTCACTTGTTTGACAGTTCAAAAATCAAATTTAAGAAATGACCTATTGCTTATAATTTCCAGGTGTGGTCATATGTGCTGTTGTATAACATGCTCTTCACACTTGACCAACTGTCCTCTTTGCCGGCGGCGAATTGAGCAGGTAGTGAAGACTTTCCGCCATTGAGGTTCTAGCAACCATGCCAGATGCTCAGATTTGAATGATAGTAGTTCACATGTAGGAATCTCAAGGCCTAAATTTTCCTTCATCATGAGAGTTTTTTGCTAAATGGGGTAAAATTGTGATAAGCCTCCTCTACAGCTTTCTGTTAGCAAGTTTGAAATCTACATCTGTTCGGAGAAATGGTCCCCACGTGATTACAATGTAGATTATTCATCGATAAGCATATTGTTGGGCTCTTCTGAATTGTAAATAATTTACAGCTAGACAACCCTGTAAATTGATGTGATTCATAGAATTTTTTATGTCTTGACTATTGTCTCTGTTTTGGTCTGCCAATGGAGATGCCATAGTTACTTTGTGCCTCTCTTTTTTGCGGCCACCTTACCATGATGTCCAAGTACATGATACTCTGTCTGGGATTTTTATTATTTTTATAATATATACGATTGAAGCATGGTCTAACTATAGGCGTAAAGTAATATGCCAAAATTGTCTGTCTTTGTCACAAAGAGGATATTTTTTTGGGGGGGATAAAAATTGTCACCAAGAGGATGGATGTTTCTAACAGCATGAGATTTATTAAAAACATAAATATAGGGTAATTACATAATACACCTGAAGTCTGACAATAGTTTTAAATTTATCTTGAAGTTCTGATTGCAGAAATGTTACTTTATAGTTTCAAAATCATTTCAATTTAGATTCTCAGTGAGTTTTATTAACTAAAATAACTGAAACAAACCTAATTTGGACTTTGGGAGTTGGGACTTATCTTGACACTGAAAAATCCTTCTGCGAGACAGTTTTAAATGCCAAGAGAACAATCCACAAGGTAATGGCTTCATCGTTGTTTATCTGTAATGATTCATCGTGCTTGTATTAAGCAGATTTGTGAACCTGAACAATTCAGATATAGATCTTTTTATGCAATTGAAATTTCAGGACTAAATGTAAAACTAAGGTCAAGCATGATAATCATAGCTTCAAAGATGAAGGAAATTTGGTGATTAAATTTGAATAAAACTGCAAACTAATAACAGAATGAAACTTTTTCAAACCCAACCTATTGACATCCCTAGCTAAAAGGAAAAATTATATAATGTTTTGGGAGTATAATGATATTGTACTCCTCCATCTTATATGAATAATGGGTCCCACTAAGAATTTAATTAATTAATGTGATTACTCCCGAAAGAATATAACTATCTATTTATGGAAAAATTATAAGATCCACATGGTGAATAAGATTTCTCCTATTTATGAGGTGTTTAAGGATCAATATAATATCTTGATATACTGCAAATAAGGAATATAATAAAATAAATGAAATATCAACTTAAACTTCGTCAAAATGAATTAGAGTGTTTATAATCTGTATAAGATTTCACATTGTAGTTGTGGAACTTCTGCTTTAGTTGTGTCGGCTCTAATAATTTTATATTATGTGATTTCTAAGAAGCATATTGCTTTGAGCTAGAAAGTTTTCAAACGAGTTCCAGTTGAAGTATCTTTTCCCTTCCTTTCCAGACCATACGCTACTTACAGAGAGGTGCATTTTGACAAATAGGTTTCTTGATTCTTTTCAGATTTCAATAATAATTTGTGGAATCAGGATTTTGGTGTAGTAGCATAACAAACAAAGAAGATTGCTGCAGCAAAGCTTTGTTTATTTGTCAAACTTCAACAGTAATGGAATCCGATTCCAGTTTCACTGGTTCCAAACCAAATTTTTTACCATATTAAGTCGTGGTTGTGACTTGTGTAAAACAGCTAGCGATTTTCGAATCACGTAATGGCTTGTGTGTATCAGTGGTACTCGTAAGATTCCTTTGTTTGGAGAAAATGAGAGCAGCAAAAGGTTGGGAATATGATCCCAAACATCAAATCAGTTGGAAAATATGGGATTTCTCATTGATCAGGAATCTTAGCCAAACTTCCTCAATCACTCTAGCTACTAATGAAAGTTAGTTTCACACAAGGATCACGCAAAGGTGCTCCCTAAATTTTAATTGCACCATCCTTGCTATATTATTTTTATGGTCTCTTCAATCTTCTCAGTTGTCAAATAAATAGGAGGCTTCCCAAGCCCTCACAGAGCACTGCTTTCCACTGTCACTCAACCAAAGCTAACACCAAACTCATTCAATTTTTACATAAACATCTATGGAGAACAATCAAGATAGCTCAAAATCTACAGGTGTGTGTGAGAAAATCCGCGGTGCAATGAGTGATTGTCCAATTCGTCGCTTCTTAAGTCGCCAAAGAGATTCTAGTCCTGCCTCCCCTATTCCAAATCCTTCACTCCCAACCCATAATCATCAAGGGAGAACCATTGATATCCAAACCACACTGGCTGCTCATGAACATCCCAAGTTGGTAGAAGGTTCCCAACACCTCAAAGCTCATGAAAAGACCAAAGCAGATGAGGTTCCTATTGAGTTTGATTATTCTGGCCTGCATTCTCCAATTGTGAAGGGGAGGTCAGCAACACCATATTTGCCTATTCAAAACATCAGTCCAGTGAGAAAACTTTCTCCAATGAAAGAGGATAACTTTAAACCTCCCCTTGTTCCAGTGCAAGAGAACCCCATGCTTAAGAGACAAAATAATGGCCAAGGAGTCAAGGGTACTTCAGAAGTTGAGGAGAAGCAAAAGCCCAAGTTAGAGGCACCTGCAAAAGCACTGAATGGTGAGGGGAAACATCATGGTGTGAACATGGAGCATCAAGTTAAAAAAGAAGTCAAGGCTACTTCAGTAGTTGAGGTGAAGCACAAGCCCAAGTTAGAGGCACCTGCAAAAGCACTCAATGGTGAGGGGCAACATCATTCTGTGAACATGGAGAAACAAGTTAAACAAGAAGGTGAGAATCCAGGAGTAGATAATAAAACATTTTCTGATTACATTAATCGAGCAAAGAAGATCATCAGGACTGTCACAAATGTTGGTGGCAGGCACAATACCTCTGGACAAGATGATGCTTATAATACAAAGAAAAAGGATCATGCTAATGATCATTTTTCGGAATATATTAATCGTGCCAAGATGAAGATCAGAACTACATCAGGTATTGGAAATGGAAGGAATTAACGTCTCCTTCAAACTAGAGTAAGACCATTTCAAATGAACCGAAGAGCCTCTACTGTTACTACATAAAGGCCTTGGACTCTTGGTGAATGATGTTGGTTTGCTTTTCTTCCCGGTTGCATTCTTGTGCTTGGGCTTAAGCCTACTCTGTCTATGGCTCTGTCTTTCTCTCATGTTATATCTTCTTGGAAGCATATTATGTTAAATTTTTTTTTTTTTTTTTTTTTTTGAGAGACTTCTTGGAAGCATATTATGTTAAATAATTTGGTTTGGTTCTTCCTATTTGTTATGCCTTATTTTATTGCTTTATCAGTGTATTGTACTGAATCCTTGATAATATGTTACATATATTTGGATCTGCCAAGATATTATAGTATTCTTCCAAGTGGTTGTGTATTTCTGTTTCACTGGATTTCATAACCCAAAATATGTTATTTTTAGATAATGTCAGCATGAGAGGTATAAAAGTGAGGGCCGATAGAAGAACAATCCATTAAGATCTATGGTTGGAGGGAATATATATTGAAGATAAAGCTGCAATGTAAAAGTAGATTATTTTGAAACTGCTCAAATTTGAGCATGATTCATCAACGCAAGGAACATGATGACTACAACAGAACACCTTCCTCCAAATAATAGCTTCCTGCAGAATTAAGCCGAGGATATACAACGGCAGGTTTTTTTTTTTTTTTTTACTAACTTCTTACTATTAAAAGTAGTGCTCATAAATCTCATGATAAGTACTCATAAATTCATAGTGAACTTCAATAGGAGCTTTTTTTTGAAGCAATAACACGTTGGTTTAATGGTTCTTTTTCTTTCGTATACTTATAGCTATTGGCATCAATTTTTTCATTTTTATAATTTATGCGATTCATGGATTATACCTATTTGTACAAATACCTCGGCGATTCCCAGTCGTTAATACATAGAGCCCAATAAGCACATCTTGGGTTGGTAGGAAAATGGGATTCCCAATAGCTGGAGACAATAGATTGCACACACTCCCTTTCCCATAAAAATCAATAGGCTGAGCACTTCACTTAGATTTATTGGATTTGTTGCTAAAATATCAGTATTAAAACCGAAACAAAGAAACTCATATATGTTTCCCCTTCAGAATTTTAGAACCCTTGCAAAGGATAATATTGCCAGTCCATTAATTACATGATAAGTAGCATTGTTGAACCAATAAATTAAGTACAGGATCCAAAACCTTGGGACATAGTTTTCTACTTTCTTTCAATTCACTTGACAACATAAAACAAAAAGAAACTTTTTATCTCCATAAAACAAAACAAAACAAACATAAAAAAAAGATACTTATTGCTCACAAAAAAGATCAATCTAATCAGATCAGGTAATGTCAATTACGAATTGTCCTTCAACGCAACTAAAATTGATCCCTGATTGGGAAAAAAAAAAAAAAAAAATAGAAGACAACATATAATGATCAGAACAAGCTAAGAACACAAATAAATTTGTGATCAAAATGAAAACTAAGGCACCCTATAGCGACACATTGGACACATATTACTCTTCCCTAGCCACTTAATAATGCAGTTTTGATGATAGGTATGTGAGCATGGCATTTTTCTAGCTTCCGACTCGACACAAAACTCATCCAAACACACTGCACACACCTCACCAGCCAAGCCCACCATCCCTTTTTCAATCTTCACCACCTCCAATCCCATTTTTGATTCTTCACTCGCTGGCCTCACTCCCTCTTCATCATCATCATCATCATCATCAGAATCTTCCATTGTCATGAAATCAACATGACGGGAAGTAAAACTACCTCCATGAAAACGATTGCGATGAGCACTAAAACGAGGGTCATAATCCATATCCATGTAATCAGGACTAACGACACCATCATCATCATCATCATCATCTTGTTCTTGTTCTTCCACTTCAGCAATATTGTCTGAAATGGTTTCATTGGGTGGTGTTGTTCTCTCTAACGGCAAGTCAGAGAGAACCGAATTTGAAGGTGGCGAGGAGTTTTGGACTTCAAGAGACGAAAAAAGCTCTTCTCCTTGTGCATTCAAGGCAAATAACGACATGTTATATTGCCAATTTGGCGGCGGCGGTGGTGGCAATTCTTGCACCAAATCCAATGCATTAACATTCTTGTTATCGGCTTGTGCTTCAGTAGTAGTAGTACTACTAGACATGTTTTTGAAGAATATACAGATATAAAAGAGAGACTGATCAACAAAAATGAATTGAAGAACGAGAAAACTAGAAAAAAGATATTGTGAATAACAACAATGTCGGAGATCTAGACTTGGGAGAGTGAGAAAGTCGGCTTATATATGGAGAGAGAGAGCAAAACAAATTGGTGTAGGGTAAAAACAGTTCTATCCTAGCTAGGGTTTATTTATTCTTTGGCTCCAAGAATACTGAAATACCCACTTTTTTTTTTTTTTTTTTTTTTGGGTATCGTTTGTTATAAGTCAAAAATCAAAATAGGCACTTGCCTGAGATCCCAAGTGGAAAAAAAACCCAATTTTTTTTTTAAATGAAAAAATATATATTTTATATCAATTCAAAATAAGATAGATCTCACATGCATCTATTTTATTTTTTATTTTTTTGAAAAAGTAGCAGACATGGAAGGATGAAGCCAGGGTTTTTATCTTCAAGTATGTACCAAAAAAAAAAAAAAAAAATCATCCTTTAAAAAATGAGAGTTATACAAAGATATAAATTAATACATACACATATAATAATAATAATAATAATAATTATTATGTTTATTAAGTGTTAAAATAAATAAATGAAAAGATAATAATTATTTACTAATCCCTTTCAAGTTAATCATCTATAAAAAGATAATAATTAAGACGTACCAATTTTTTTATAGAAATATTCCTTATATTATTAATAAAATTGCGTTGTTTATATCCTATTTGGCATCTAATTTTAAACCCAAAAAAAAAAAATTAAAAATTAAAAAGCCTTTGAGAAAAAAAAAAAAAAAAAAAATCAAACTTGAGAACCATAAAAAAAGAAGTTAAATTAATGACTATGATGATGAGAGAAAAATATAACTTTAAGAAGACACAAAAATGAAAAATCAAACACTATTTTGATATGAAAATAGACATTATGTTATACTAACAAAATTACATAATTTGTTATTTATTCTCTTAATTATATCAACTCAAACATATGTGCATATTTTCTTAAGTACGTGCAATATGTATATTTTTTTCGTGTTAAAGATAATGTGTGGGTTCCATATCAATTAGATTTAAACATCTAGCTAGGTTCTTATAGAAATCGCTATTTTCTTCAGAAAAATTGACCATACCAGCACTCTGCGCTACATCTATGGAAGGCTCCTCCAATGTGTCATGGATGCCCCCTCTTGAGATGCATATATATATAGCAAGTTAAAATAAGACCTTTTTCAAAGCTTCATTTACTTCATGCAACTTTCCAATTTCCTCCCATTTTTGGACCAAGAAAGCATCAGCTAAATCTCAACTGGTCTAGGAAACTTTGGGGCAGAGAACCATAGCCACCATATTTTGAATCATAAATTCCAGAGAGCTATGATAGAACATGAGATATAACATTAATAATCAAAGAAGGGAATAATAATATTATAAAATTTGTTAGCCAAAAAATTGGATTTTGTGCTTATGATTTATAGAGGGACTAAAGAACAAGTTTCACCCTTTTAAACCAAAAAAAAAAAAAAAAAAAAATCAGGACGATGATGGTTGAATGCAGAAAATCTTATAATTTCGAATTCGGCAAACCCACAATAAAAGATAAACCTGCCTATGCAATCACACTCTTAGACATACCACAAAATGATGGTAAGATAAGCCCCACCTATGCAATTAACACCTTAGTCATAGAATAAACAAAACAAAACAAAAAAAAAAAAAAATGAAGAAAAAAAGAAGCAGATCTCATTATGATAAAACCTTACTTGCTCTTTAATGACAGGGCAATCTGGCAAATATTCATGCCATTTTTTAGTGAATATACTTAAATATTATTACCCTTCGCCAGAGGCGGAGCTAGGGGGGGGCGAGGGGGGGCCATTGCCCCCCCTAGCTTTTCCAATTTTCCATTAGAGTAGTGAAAAATTTAGAATCTATACAAAAAATGACTTACTGCCCCCTCTCAAAGTTCAGAATTTGGTCCTTCAAAATCTAAAATTTAGACCTTACACATGCATAATTGCCCCTCAAAATTTTCAAGTAGTTTAGAAAAACCCAACAAATTTAATTAGTGCAAAAAAACCCAAAATTTTAAATTACTACAAAGATATAGCCCATTTCGTAGCCCATGGCCTTCAAGTACCAAAAAAAAAAATAAACCCAAAATTTCCTTATTATACATTTCAAATCACCTGATCAATCCTTCAAACATATCAACATAGATTTTTCTTTTCTTTTTTAAAGACCCAAAACTCTTTGAAAAAAAAAAGAACAAAAAACCCAAAACAAATCTAACCCATCGCACCGCCAGTTGCATTGCCATGAGTCCGTGGTCGTCCATTGACTCTAGCTCCTTCAAAGCACCACAGGTATCTCTCCCTCTATTTCTATCTCTTTGTTTAACCTGTGAAGGCTATGAACACCAAGTAATGTAAAGCAAAGACACTAATTAAGTAATTATGATATACTGCTTTTGTTATACCGTGTGCTGTATGGTTGTATTGTTGTACTTCAGCAATTAAATTTTAAAGGATTAAACTTGTCTGAGTTTGTTTTGTGGTGGGTCCGCCGATTTCATACATAACTTGTGGCTGTGATTTTTTTACCTATTTGTTCATAGCTTTTATATAATATATTAATAATAATAATACCATGCTGGCGTGTTGTTGATTTTGCTCGTGAGTGAATGTATGTGTTATTGGATTTTTTTTTTTTTTTTTTTTTTTTTGAGAGCATGTATTACTGAAACTTGATACATGAAAAGTGAATGTTATGTAAGAATCCTATATAATATTAATAGTGTTGTGTAGTTTATTAGTAGAGTAGACTTGATTGTTCATACATTTTTTTTTCTTTTTAAATTGACTGAATAACTAATTCATAAAATTTAATATTAATGTTTCAAAATATGAGTGATTTATGGGAAAAATGTTCACAATTTATGTATATTTTCGAAAATGTTTAGTATAATGAAGAATGTAGGGCACAATTTTGTTGAGTTAAAATTTATTTATGAAATAATTTTTTTTACTTAACAATTTCATTATATTTATTATTTAGTTGCCCCCCCTGAACAAATTTCCTGGCTCCGCCACTGCCCTTCGCCAACATTGAAAATAGTCTGAAAGCCATGTAATATAAACAAGGAATTAAAAGAGCAAAACTAGCATCACATATTTAGGGGCTGCTTTTCTATATGTGTTATAGGCACTGGTATGCGGAGGCATTAAATTCTTTCTAATCTGTGCGTCTTGTGCAAAATCCACAGTACGTAAAACTTAGATGAACTATGATCTAATACTTTCAAAAAGAAAAAAAGTAGTCTTAGAAAAAAAAATTATATCTCGATCTGTAAAACGAAACAAATATAAGAAACATACTTTTTGCTCACAAAAAGATGAATCCAATTAATCAGATCAGGAAAGGTTAACTACAAATTTTCCTCATACACAACTTAAAAGGCATACAAGTTGATCCATGTTTGTACAAAAAAAAAGAAAAAAAAAACAATAGAAGACTGCATAAATGATCAGAAGAAGAAGCTAGAAACACAAATTAATTTCTGATCAAACTCAAACCTAAGGCAACCTGTAGCGACACATTGGACACATGTTACTCCTCCCTAGCCACTGAACAATGCAGTCTTGATGATAGGTATGTGAGCATGGCATACGCCTAGCTTCAGAGCCAATAGAAAACTCATTCAAACACACTGCACAAGCCTCACCAGCCAAATCCACCGACCCTTCTTCAATCCTCACTACCTCCAATCCCATTATTGATTCTTCACTCGCTGGCCTCACTGCCTCTTCATCACCCTCCTCCTCCTCATCATCATAATCTTCTTCTTCCATGTAATAATTGTTGGAGTATGTGTGTTTCAAACTCTTAAACTGTGCTTGTGTCCCACATTGGTTAGAGATGAGTTTTCATATATTTTTATAAACCATAGCACCACCTAAGTGATAGCTTAAAAGATAATGGGCTAAGGGTTAAAGTTGGGCTTGGGTTGGACTTAAGCTTCTCTCTATCTCTCTTGGGACTCATTCATTTTCCCTTTCTTTTTCTTTTAGCCCAATTTGGTTATGCCCGTTGGGCATTAAACAAGCAGCCTGTTGGGGCATTTAATGTGCTGCCCATTGGCATGCATAGTGACCGTTGCAGCCCACAAGCCCTCACATTAGTTGGTTTATAAAACTCTCTATTCCCCTCTTTATTCTCTTCAGATTTTTTTTTAGCTACACAGTCGCCTCTTCCCCTCTGTTTGGCTCTGTTTTTTCTGCTCATCTCCACTGAAAATTTCAGCATCAATTTTTAGTTTTAAGGCAAATTAAGGTTGTTCTTAGTTCTTCTTGCTTGAGTGTGTGATCAACTTGAAAAAATCATTATAATCTAATCTTGGGGGTTGTTCGGTTAAGAGAGCCATTCACACTGAGTTCTACTTTGGGTGGCACAAATCAACCTTTAAAGACAACACATTTTGCGTGATTCTATAGTTTGTGAGATCTTTCTAACTCTATCTATTTATTTTTGTCATTGCTAATTTTTTAGGGTTTGTATTGTTGAATCAAACTTTCTCTTTCTTTTAGCCCAATTTGGTTCTGCCCGTTGGGCATTAAACAAGCAGCCCGTTGGGGCATTTAATGTGCTGCCTGTTAGCATGCACAGTGACCGTTGCAACCCACAAGCCCTCACATTAGTTGGTTTATAAAACCCTCTATTCCCCTCTTTATTCTCTTCAGTTTTTTTTTTTTTTTTTAGCTACACAGTCGCCTCTTCCCCTCTGTTTGGCTCTGTTTTTTCTGCTCATCTCCACTGAAAATTTCAGCATCAATTTTTATTTTTAAGGAAAGGCAAATTAAGGTTGTTCTCAGTTCTTCTTGCTTGAGTGTGTTATCAACTTGAAGAAATCACTATAGTCTAATCTTGGGGGTTGTTCAGTTAAGAGAGCCATTCACACTGAGTTCTACTTCGAGTGGCATGAATCAACCTTTAAAGACAACGCATTTTGTGTGATTCTATAGTTTGTGAGATCTTTCTAACTCTATCTATTTATTTTTGTCATTGCTAATTTTTTAGGGTTTGTATTGTTGAATCAAACTTTCTCTTTCTTTTAGCCCAATTTGGTTCTGCCTATTGGGCATTAAAAAAGCAGCCTGTTGGGGCATTTAATGTGCTGCCTGTTGGCATGCACAGTGACCGTTGCAGCCCACAAGCCCTCACATTAGTTGGTTTATAAAACCCTCTATTCCCCTCTTTATTCTCTTTAGTTTTTTTTTTTTCAACTACACAGCCGCCTCTTCCCCTCTGTTTTGCTATGTTTTTTCTGCTTATCTCCACTGAAAATTTCAACATCAATTTTTAGTTTTAAGGAAAGGCAAATTAAGGTTGTTCTTAGTTCTTCTTGCTTGAGTGTGTGATCAACTTGAAGAAATTACTATATTCTAATCTTGAGGGGTTGTTCGGTTAAAAGAACCATTCACACCGAGTTCTACTTCGGGTGGCACGAATCAACCTTTAAAGACAACGCATTTTGCGTAATTCTATAGTTTGTGAGATCTTTCTAACTCTATCTATTTATGTTTGTCATTGCTAATTTTTTAGGGTTTGTATTGTTGAATCAAACTTGTTCATTTAGCCTTATTTTCCTACAATTTTAAAGGTTGATTAGTGTGTTTAAAAATGAAGAAACAAGTTGTTGATTCTCTTAAGGTCATTTCGGAAATTACAAAGCTTGAGGCTTTTGATGGAAATAATTTTAAACGTTGGAAAGAAAGGGTTTTGCCCATCTTGGAATTTACCGAAATTGACCAAGTTCTTTATGAGCCTAAACCCGAAGATGATCCTAAAAATATAGCAAAGTAGGAAAAAACAAATAAAATATGTGTTCATACTATTAAGTGTGGTTTATCTAACAAGTTGTTTGATAATTATTGTCATTTTACTTGTGTTAAAGATTTATGGGATGAACTTAATGGTCGTTATGGATTTGAGGATGAGGATGCTAAAAAGTTTGCTACGGCTAAATTTATGTATTTTCAAATGGTTGAGGAAAAAAGTGTTTCTAGCCAAATTGAAGATTTTCAAAAATTAGTATCCGACCTAGCTAAAGATGGTGATGTTTTACTTGAGAGGTTTGTGGCTCATGGTCTCGTGTTTAAGTTGCCAGACTCTTGGAAAGATTATAAACACCAGTATAGCCACCATAGAATCTATTTGAATCTTCAACAAACTATCGTTGATATTCAAATTGAAGAAACAAATAGGATGTCGGAAAAGGTTTCTAGAGCTAAGGAATTTACTTCCAAGACTCATGTTGTAAAGGGAGGACCCTCTAGACCTCCACAACATAATAAGAAACATGATTCAAGGGAAAAGGAAAATTTCATAATAAAAATGGTCCAAATCCTCAAAAAAAGAGTAATTGTTTTATTTGTAGCAAAGTAGGTCATTATGCGGCAACATGTAGGGCAAGAGGCAACTTCAACAACAATAAGAATAACAACAAAAGCTCTACATCAAATAAGGCAAATGTAGTGCAAATCGAAGAGATCATTGCGACGGTGGTGTGCGAGGCACACTTGGTGACAAAAGTGAAGGGATGGGTAGTTGACTCGACTTGCATAAGACACATTGGTGCATTCAAAGAGGAGTTTAGTTCCTACACTCCTATGGCGGAAGGCATCGAATGTGTCTATGTTGGGGACAACAAGTCTGTGCTGGTGAGTGATAAAGGAAAGGTACTCTTGAAACTAACTTTCGGTAAAACTCTTTCACTCAATAATGTCCTTCATGTATCTCACTTTTGACACAATCTCATTTCGGTACATTTGCTTGGTAAGGCCAATATTAAAGTTTTATTTGATAATGTCATAGTTACTTTAACTAAGAATGAAGTTTTTGTTGGTAAGGGCTATGATGATAAAGGTCTCTTTGTACTTAATGTTGATCAAGTTATTAATGAAAAAGGTTCATCTTCTTGTGCTTACTTAGTTGATTCCATTGATGTTAGGCATGGTAGACTTGAACATGTTAATCTTGGCTATATAAAGAAAATGAAAGAATGTGGAATTATTAATTCACTAAGTGAAGCTAATATGGACAAATGTGAAATTTGTGCCGAAACTAAAATCACCAAGAAACCTTGTAAATCCATAACAAGAGAAACCGAGCTTCTTGGATTGGTACATAGTGACTTGGGTGATTTAAAACACACCATGACTAGAGGTGGTAAAAGATTTTATGTGATCTTTGTTGATGACCACTCTAGATTCACTAAAATTTATTTACTAAGAACCAAGGATGAAACTTTGGAGATGTTTATAAAGTATAAAAGTGAAGTTGAGAACCAAAAGAATAAAAGGATTAAAAGACTTAGAACCGATAGAGGTGGTGAATATGAGTCTAATCCTTTTAAGGAATTTTGTGAACAAAATGGCATTATACATGAGGTAACTCCACCTTATTCACCGGAATCTAATAGAATAGCGGAAAGGAAAAATAGAACTCTTAAAGAGATGACGAATGCTATGCTTGTTAATTCTGGGCTATCTTCCAACATGTGGGAGGAGGCCATTCTTTCGGCTTGTCATATTCAAAGTAAGGTACCTTATAAGAAAACCGATAAAACTCCTTATGAACTTTAGGAAGGGCATAAGCTTAACATGGAATACCTCAAAGTGTGGGGGTGCTTGGCTAAGGTCATGTTACTCGAACCTAAAAGGAGAAAGCTTGGTTCTAGAACATGTGATTGTGTGTTTATTGGTTATGCTTACAATAGTTTATGCTATAGATTTCTTGTCATCAAAAGTGATATATTAGAATCATACACTATTATTGAATCCGAAAATGCCATATTCTTTGAGCATGTGTTTTCTTTGAAAAATAAGGAAAAAAAGTATTGCATGATTCTACTGAAATTTCTAATGACTTTGTTGATGATGTGCAAGAAATAAGAAGGAGCAAGCGAACTAGGAAGGAAAAGGATTACGGTAACGATTTCCTTGCCTATGTCGTTAAAGATGAAACTGTAAGTTACTTGATGCAATTAAATCCATAGATGCACATTTCTGGTTGGAAGCAATTAATAATGAATTAGAATCTATTATGTCTAATCATACTTGGGAATTAGTTAAGCTTCCACCCAAGGTTAAACCTATTGGTTGCAAATGGGTGTTTAAAAGGAAATTAAAACCGGATGGTACAATTGATAAGTTTAAAGTTCGCTTAGTAGCCAAGGGCTATAAGCAAAAATATAATGTGGATTATTTTGATACTTATTCTCCGGTTACTAGAATTGCATCTATTAGAATTTTATTTGTCATTGCTTCTATTTACAAACTTGTAGTACATCAAATGGATGTTAAAACTGCTTTTCTAAATGGTGATTTAGAAGAAGAGATTTATATAGAGCAACCTAAGGGTTATGTTGTTATTGGACAAGAACATAAAGTTTGTAAGTTAGTTAAATCTTTATATGGTTTAAAACAAGCACCTAAACAAAGACATGAAAAATTTGATAATGTTATGCTTACACATGGGTATGTGATCAATGGTGCCAATAAATGCATATATAACAAGTTTATTAATAATGAAGGTGTTATTATATGTTTATATGTTGATGACTTGCTTATATTTGGAACTAGCCTTGATGTTGTGCATGATGCTAAACACTTTCTTGCCTCTACTTTTGATATGAAAGATTTGGGTGAGGCAAATATAATCTTGGGCATCAAGATCCTTAAGGATAATGATTGCATTACACTATCACAATCTCACTATGTAGAGAAAATTCTTAAAAAGTTTGAACACTTTGATATATCACCTATGTCTACTCTTTTTGACTCAAAGTCTCTTTATATCCCCCACTACTCTCTACTTCACTATTACACTTCCTTCATTATTTTTCATAACTTGACTCTTCTTCTTCCCATTTTATTTGTACACGTTTACGATTACACTTCCTCCAACTTTTCTCTTCCCTCTTTCAGTCTTTACCTCTTTACCTCCCTTACTACTCTCTACTTCACCGTTACACTTCCTTCATCATTTTCTTTTCTCTTTTTTATAACTTGACTCTTCTTCTTCCCATTTTATTTGTATAAATTTAATATCATTTCTCCCATTTAATCCATATTTTTACCACACAAAAACTGTGAGTACTCTCTCTCTCTCGATGAATTTTTGTTCTTTTTTATAACTCTAATTAAGATTGATATATATATATATATATATATATATATTTTTTTTTTTTTAATATGTGTTTCAGGATTGTCTTCTTCTTTTCTTTTTTTTTTCTTTTTTTTTTTAAATTTTATAATTTTTCATTACAAAGTCTTCTCTCTCCCTTTTAAAGCTTTGGTTGAATTTTGGTTTAGTTTAACACTTAGTTTTTTTTTTTTTTTTGGAAATAGGAATTTGAGTTTATATCAAAACACAATCTACATGGTTATGAATTTGAATATGCCTACCAATTATTTGAACAATAAATTATGATAAAGTCTATCCTTTATTTCGTTGGTTTCATTTTAATTTTGGTTAAGATAACTTTGAAATTTTATGATGAGTTTTGATTACATGATATCTCCTTATTCTTTAAGAGATTTGAAACTTATAAATTTTAGTTGTATATTAGATTAATATAACACACTATAACAAAAATTAGAAAGATATGGTTCACTTTAAAAAAAATATTAATCAAACATACAAAAAATAATAGAATGATATATTTGTAAAGATAAAAAATACTTGTAGAAATCTTTTTAAAAAATTAACAATACTTGAAGTAAGTGTTACTTTTTATATATTACACCCTATTATATAATATTTATATATATTCTCACGCATCGCGTGGATCTGCGTCTAGTATACTTAAAAGCTAAAGTATAGCATTTATTGTTGCTATTCTTCAGTTGAGCCATATCAACGTTCACGTCATTATCCTATTTCTTTCAAATTTTTTTAACATGTACTCATTTTTTTAATATTTACACTTTCTCCAACATTTTTCCTTTCCTTACCTTTTCATCTCTCCACTATCCTCTACTTTAATATCACTCTTCATCTTTCCCTTCATCATCCCTTATTTTGTCTCTTCTTATTCATACCCTTTTACTATAAATTTGACATTCTCTCTTCCATTATTTGTATAGCTATCCCTCACAAAAAAGATTATTTCTCTCTCTCTCTCTCAATTTTTTTGTTGATTTCATTTTTTTTTCTTGCATCTCTACTTTAAGTTGATAATTTTTTGTATTCTTTAGAACTCTACTTTTGGTTGATGCGATTTAATTTTGTATTTTAAGTTGTTATTTTACTCTAATCGGTTATTTTTTAAAAATAATCCTAATACATTAAATTAGTACAATAACAACTTTCATATCCAATAATTGTTAGCTATGTTTTAATTTAATCTTCTATCATCTATAATGCAAAGTTCTGTTTTAGTGTTTTGATTCAAGTTATTGAGCCATGTTTCAATCTTTGAAAGCAAAGTTCTCTCTTGCACCTCTTACTAGACTAAGCTAAGGTGCATGTAGAAAGAGGCTTTTGTCCTTTGCAATGGGTAGTTTTGGGAAAGGTAATACATAATTTAGAGTTTTCTTTTCAAACTCTATTTTCATTTGATTATTTTTATATAATATGCATTTGATTGTTTATGATTTAGTTTCATCAAATGCAGTTTTATTTTTCCTCAGAATTTGAGACTATAGAGGCAATGGAATTGTCGGTGTTATATGATTTGGTGGAATGGGTTGTTGAATCTGGTGCAGGGGTTGGATCAAATTGACAGAGCCGCTAATGCCTAAATGTTATGGTTTGTGCCATTGCCTTTATTATTGTTAGTTTTTATTTACTTATTATGGTTTCTGCCCTTGAAAAACATATTGAACAATTTGGTGGGTTAAACCTCTGCGCCTCTTTAGCTCTCTTTGTCCCTACTTTATCACTATTATTATCTTTGGTACTGGTAAAGCTATAAGTAGAGAGAAAAATAAACATATTGATAAAAATTTGAGGGCTGCAACCACCATCAGACCACCAGTAAGGTTTTTTATTTCACTTTTATAAATTTGGACTCTTTAGTATTGTGGTTAGGTTTGTTTTTATTTAGGAATTTGAATTAGTGCGTAGGCCTTCATTTGGGAAGAACAGACTCTTGAAACCTATATTTTTTCCCCTAAAAATAATCATTGTGTATTAGATTATATAAATACCTACATGTTATCTTCAAAGTTCAAACCCATAATTGATATTTTGATAAACTTTACCATCCCCTTTGGGGAAGTAGCTACTTATGGACATAGATATTAGTATATGTGTTTGACTAAATTCTCAAGTTAAAATCTGGTCAGGCAACATAATTATGCACACAGAGAATTAGTTTGGCTATCTCTTTGGTTGCAACACCTATATGTTCTATGATATCTATTTTTGATGTCTTTGTTTTAGACTAGGTTGAGAAGTCTACAAACAAAGACTCTTTGTTTTGTAAATTTTTATCCCTGTACAAGATATATATTTTTTATGGTGGAATGCTTGAAATAAATAATGGAAACCAATAGACTTTGATAGTTCTTCATGCATGAGAAGAGAAGAGAGGCCAACCCTTCACCCTCAAAGTGTTCGACAAAATGCTTGAGCCAAACTGAAAAAAAAAAAGGCTTAGGCTTGGAGGCTTGGCTTATAAAGATAGTGTTGACATTAAGCATCGTTCAAGTTTTATTATGTATCATCTTTAAAGGATGCCAACAATATTGATCTTATGGGAAAAGTTACATAAAACATTGAGAAAAAAATGTTTTATATTACAATTTACTAAAAATGGTTTTTAAATATTTAAACCTTTCTATTTTTTATATCACTAACGTGTTTTACAGCTACCACATATACATGTGGTAACTTAAGTTTTAATATTCTTAAGTTGTTTCGGCCAAAAAAAAAAAAAAAAAAAAGGTTGTCACAAAAGAGGAGTTCATGTAAAGTTTTTTGCAAAATGAAATACCTATTCTGTAAGGCCACTAAACTTGATAATTTGCAAATGGTGGAACCACTTGCAACAATATTTGCATAGTTATATAGCTCCAGCTAAAGCAATCAAGCATACTTTTAGCCTTCAAAGAACACGTACTTACCAGTGGTTAAACGTTCATCTTGGGTGGTTTTAACTTTTTATATAATTTACCTTCACATATTCATCTATTTTAATTTATATTTTTCTATGAAAAAAAACTTTAATTTAGATATTTATAAGTAAACAAAAAATAATGATTCATGAAGAATCAGAAACAAAAAAAAATATTATCTATACATATTCATCCTGTGCAATTGTAACGCTATATATAATTTTGCATTTATATATTCATCTACTTTAATTTAGATGTTTATAACTAAATAATGAAATTTATGAACAAGGTAATTAAAACAATCATATTTCTACTCTTCAAAAAGTCACCAATTTTTGTTTTTTCAAAAAAAGACCATTTACATTTCCTTGGAAAATCATTTAAAAAAAAAAAAAAAACTTTGACATACCACTGACCTAACCACTTCATACTTTAAACAAATTAAGTCTCATTGTTACTTCCATTAAGATATTAATTATGGGTGTCTTAATTGATTGAGACTAAACTAGAGAAATGCCTTTATATTTCTTTGAAAATTTCGAAGAAAAAAAAAAAAAAAACATTTGACACACCACTAACGTAACTACATCGATCTATAACTATTTAAGACATCCATGATATCTATTTCTTATTGATAATCATAAAAATTACAGCTAGTAAGGGAACATACAAAGTAATATATATATATATATATATATATATATATATATATATATATATATATATATATATAATAATAGGTGAAACTCAAATTAAAACTCCAAATTAGAATTCCAATTTTGTGCCATGTTTCTTAAATTATTTATTCTTAAAAAATTTTATTTCTTAATTTATAATCAAATGTGGGACTATATCATAAATATTTATCCAAGTGAGTTATTAAGTATAAAAACCAAATAGTCTAAAATAAATTAATTGTAAAAAAAAAAAGTGCTTAACAATAATAAAAAATGGTTGGGTTCAAGTTACATTTGGTGTAACTCTAAGCAATGTTACACCACTCAATATTTTTTAATTGGATGCGAATATTGACAAATCCACCGTTATATTATATTATTTTTGTATATTTTTTATGCTTGCAAAATTTCAAGGTGATCAAAAATTAATATCCATGTCATCAATCAATTGTTAAAATTCAAATTTTTGTAGTTTAAAATAATGTATAAAATATGAGTTTATGGATCAAATGGTAAAAAGCATCTGATTGATATGAAAATTGGCATGCATGTTAAGAACATATAAAACATGTAATTCAATGGTTGGATTTTCAAAATATTAATTTAATAACAAGTTATTGGGTGGTGTAACATTGCTTAGAGTTACACCAGATGTAACTTGAACCCAACTTAATAAAAAAAATAGACAATTTACATTTTATACCTAATAATATCCTTAAAATTTTTTTTAAAGAGTTAACAAAATATAAAAATGACTATCAATAGTATTTAAATTATATATATAGGAATTATATTATATATCTTATTGTATATCTTTAAGTGTATCCATATATATGCATGAAGTTATAAGCTAGTAAAGAATAAACGAAGGAAAAAAAGAAAGAAAGTGAAATCAAACGTCAATTAGTAACCGTTAAATGAAAAATAAAGTCTTCTCTTGAAAAAATGGAAAATAAAGAAGTGGTTAAGAGGAGTAAAAAAATAAAATAAAGTTGACCAAATAGAGGACATTAAAAACTTTATAGTACAATAAAATCAACCATTACATTTACTCAATTAAATCAATAATCAACAATTAAACATAATAATACAAATTTAAACTTAAAACTAATTAAACTCTAATTAGGAAAATTATATTTCCTATCATAAATAAAAATGAGATGTTCTCCAATTAATAATAATAGAAATCATATAAGAAACAAAGTTGAAAAATTTTATAATCTCATTTTTTGACATTTCTTTAACCTTTTATATATATATATATATATATATATGAGTAGGATTCAAGTTACACCTGGTGTAACTTGAACCTAAACCTATATATATATATATATATAGTCTTCATACACCATGACTTTTAAAAATCTAATGAATAATTCTACCTCTCATTTAATGTCTGTGTTATGCAAATTATCAACCAGTAAATATATAATAATTGTAAGAAACGTTATGGATGAGAACATGAAAAATATGATAAAACTAATTATAAAAAAATAAAATAAAAATAAAAAAATTTACAAAGTTTAGAGACCAAAATAGCATTTTACCTAAAACATTATAACGCGCACAATGCACAGTTCTGCGACTAGTAATAATAATAAGCCTCTCACCTAGCACAATTTTGTTTTGTTTTTTTGTTTTTTTTTTAAGATCGGTCAATAGAATATCTTGTTTATTTGTCCTTACAATATGAAAAAAATTTACTCAATTTTTTTTCTATCCAAATTAAAATTAGAATTAATAGTTTTCAGAAAATTTTATTATTAAAATCTATTGTTCATACCTAAAATCCTACATACGGCCAAAAGAGACTTTGAATATCTCAAACTGTGTATCCACATATTTGTGCAATATGTTTTTCCTTATTAAGAAAGATAAATAGATGTTACATCATGCAAAGGAGACGGAAGAAGAAAATTGGGGTGGTTGATGAATAGCAATATATATATATATATATATATATTTTTTTTTTTTTTCTCCTCATTATATAGAAGGATCGCTTATCAACTAATCATTATCAAACCCTTTATCAAAAAATCATAATCAAAGCCACCTTTTTTTTTTTTTACTCCTAAATTTATTTTTAAGAGTGACATTTAGAGAAAATAAGTTTATTTTATATTTTATGATTTATATATAATTGGTATGAAGAGTTTTGGTATTACTTTTATTTTAAGTGAATTCAAAATTTTATATTTGCTTTTGAAGTTTAAGGATGTTATTTGGTTTTTTTTAATTGTTTTTTTGATAAATTAGGTCTAATAGATGAGGAGAAATTATATAAAAATAATAGACTATTTTTCAAATGTATGTATCATCACTTTTTGAAGATTACTAACAATACTTGTTACAGTTGTTTTATGGAAATAATTTTTTAATAAAAAATTAAAATGAATTAAATCCTACATAAGATTGACTATGTTGCAAGAAAAATTAAGTAATTAGTCATATTATCAATTAAAAAAGAGAATTTAGCACACAATGAAAAGTAGGAATATATGGGTGATAGAATATATTCAAATTTAGAAAAATAAATGGATCCAATTACCTACTACTTATAAGGTGGTCTCGCCAAGATTGATGTGTACGTGCTCTCATTGATCTGGGTACACAAAATTGGAACCATGTACTTATTGATGAGATTTTTCTCGTGTGTGATGTTTCTATTATAAAGAGTATTCCATTTTACAAATAAACTCATCGCCTCCTTCCTTCATGAAGCTAGAGAAGGCCTAAGGATGTGCTATTCTGGAATAGAAATGTTAGGGGGAGTTCTTGGAAAAAAAAAAAAAGCCTATTATACATTGCAACAAATAAAATATATAGCTAAGTTGGGGGAGTCTTCAAATGCTATTGTATGATTAGGCAAATGTGCAAAGGGCAAAAACAGTTCCTCAAAATAAAGAGATCTTGTTAATAGTTGGGAAAGACCAATCTCTACTCTTCAAAAGAAAAGGTGCCGAAAAATTACGATAACACAACAATATCTCACAGCATTTTCATAATTCTCTTGTTGTGAATTGTGGTGAATCCCAATATAATTTATTTATATTTTATTTTGACTTATGAGGAGTTAATGATTCAATTTATTATGAAAATATAATGAGAGATCAACCAAATTTCATTATTAAATAAAAGAAACAGTCTTTTTTTCCCCTTGGGCTGAGCTTAAAAACTTCAAAATTCAAATCATAGATGGTGTGTAAATTGGTTAATTTTCCAAATTGCTCCTCCAGTTTAATCAAACAATTAAACAAACAAAGAATACAGAAGGGCAGTTTGGTAATCATATAAGATTCAAAATATAGTACTATTTGTTAGTCGTTATGGAGTACATAAAACAACCAAACCATGGACACGCTTCCGAGCTTGTTGCCGCCATTCCAACCGCTACTGCTCTTTCTCTCTCTCTCTCTCTCTCTCTCTCTCTCTCTCTCTCTCTCTCTCATTCCCAAAAAAAGAAAACCAAAATAAATATCCTATTTATGCATCGAAATCCAATCCCTCTCAAGAAATCAAATCTCACCCACCCCAATAAAAAAAGAGCATTCACAGGAGTGGCCAAATCTCCAGGTATTTCTATTTCCTGAGAGTCTCCTGCGTCTCTTTTTTTATTTTATTTTACGTTCTGTTTTTTTCCAGGGAAAATATGGGAAAGTGAATGAAAATACGATATGGGTTTTCTTTGGGGGGCATGAATATGATAAGAACGAGAAAGATTAGTCTGCTGAGACTTACAAGTTGAGGGAGCTTTTCATGTTTTTGAAACTAGGGCTATATATAATAAAACAGAGGGACCAAAGTTTTCTGATCTTATTTTCTTTTATTATCAAGCTAGCCTTTTTTTTTTCATTGATTCTGGTGAATTTTGCTAAGTATGTGGTATATTTTTATGTGTTAAAAGATAATATCTTTACAAGCATGTAACATATGCTTTTACCCATAATTTTATTTTCAGGAATTAGAGAACCAGTGGTTGAATTCTTAATCATGTTTTGATTAAATTTAACGAGATGGTTGTATTGATTAATACAGAAAAAACAATGGTATCTACTCAAAGGACAATTAAATTCAACCATGTAATTTGTTCGTCAATGCAAACACAATGCTGAGTTTTATTGAAGGGAATTTAAGGGCTTGTTTGGATTGAGAGGGGAGGGAGAGGGAGTGAAGCAGAGTAGAGTTGGCTAAAAATAAGCTAATTTTTGGACAATTTTACTTTATTCTACTCTACTCTCCCTCCCTCCCCTCAATCCAAACGGGCCCTTAAAATAGAATTGGCTAAAAATAGGCTAATTTTGGACCAATTGTACTCTGCTCTACTCTATTCTCCCTCCCTTCCCCTCAATCCAAATGGACCAAAAGATACAATACCTAAGGAATTATACCTAATTTTTACCTCTATATATATATTGCCATGGCCTGCCATAAATTTGATAAGTCACATTACAAAGCTATGACTACAAGAATCTTACAACTATCATTCAGTGACTATGAAATATTTACCCACAATCTATCACATGATATTTCTTCCAAAGATTTGAACCAACCATATAATACACACACACATATGAAGGAAGAATGATGGTCGTATTACTATAGTTCTGCTTCTCTGGTGCAAAATTTCCAATATGTCCTGGTTGTTATAAGCGAATGGAATGACAAAGATAGTTTATATTCTCTGACTGTAGATTGCAAATTTGTAACTTATGTCCCTTCTATTCCAGCCAAAGAAAGAGGATTTCTTGATTTATATAATGCGGTACCTTTTGGTTGTTGTTGATTTTCTTGTTTCTGTGTTATGTACAGCATTTTTCCTATACTGAGCATAGATCCAAAATTTGGTGAAATAAGCTGGAGTAACTGGTTGTTGTGGGAAAAATGAGCTTTGAAAAATTTTAGTTTGGAGTTTGGATAGTAACTCTTGCATTATTACTTGAGTAATATACCCTGGAGGATATCGACTCTTACATAATAACTTTTGGTATCAAAGTAAAAACTCACTGAAACATGCATTGTGGCATTGGGGTTGAATAAATTTTAGATAGGAAAATCTAACATGTGGTATCTTAGTACCATATATCTCACAACTATAGCTCCTTGGTAGTTAGCATCTGAGATGTTCCTTTTTTGTTTATGCTGAATCTTGCAGATCAATAATTTTCAAGGAAACAGATGGCCACCCTTCAAGATATTTGTGTTGCAGCTGCTATTAATATTCTGTCTGCATTTGCATTTCTTGTGGCGTTTGCAATATTGCGGCTACAACCTGTCAATGATAGAGTTTACTTCCCAAAATGGTATCTCAAGGGTTTAAGAAGCAGCCCAAAGAGCTCTGTGGCTTTAGGCAGATTCGTCAACTTGGACTTCAAAATGTACATGAGGTTTTTGAATTGGATGCCTGCCGCATTGAAGATGCCAGAACCTGAGCTTGTTGAACATGCAGGGCTTGATTCTGCTGTATATATTAGGATCTACCTTCTTGGGTGAGTTCATAGTTTATAGTTCCTGTGAATTTGTATCTCTGTATTTTCCACTGTGCATGGTATCCTAATCCTTGTGACTACTCTTTTTTTTCCTTTTAATTATGTTATCACTGATACAGAGCTGACTTAGTTTTGTGTGAGTGTTTAAATTCTTGATGGGTTATGCAATTTAAAGCAGACACATATTAACAAATGATTGTGCCATTACCTATTGATTTTGTTCTTTACTTTTGATGGATCAACTAATTTGAAGACTCCTTTTTTTTATTTTTTTTGCAGTTTGAAAATTCTTTTCCCTATAACCATTCTTACTCTTGTGGTTTTGGTACCCGTAAACTGGACTGGGAAGACACTAGAGTTAGCAAAGTTTAAGAATCTTACATTTAGCAATATCGACAAGCTTTCAATATCCAATATTCCTACAGGATCGAAAAGGTGAGAAATGATTCAGTTCCACAAACATGTATATATTCAGTTTAGATTCTCAATTTGTATGTTTTTTTCTTATAGGCTTATAAGCTTTTTTCGGTTATTTTGTAAAGCTGTGTAACAATTCTCTCTCTTGCAGATTTTCTGTTTTCTTATTTTTGATAATTAAATTTTCTTGACATTATTTTTCTTCAAGTACAAAGGACTAAAAGTGATAATTTCATTATGGTTCAGTGGAATGAAGGTGCATAATTCTTTTCACTATTAAATCTAAAAATTGAATGGAATTATATGATTTCGATTGCTATTTCTACTAAGTTTGACATAGTTTGAAATATCTCAAACTTTACACCTACATTACTTGTACTACTTGTCGTCACTATTAATGGAAAAACTTATCGAAGATTGAAATCATAGAACTGTTCATAATTTAAGTTTCCATATTGAAATATGGTATCCTGGAGGAACCTTCTTGAATGTTGATTTCTCATGAATGGTACAAAACACCATTAACAGCTCTTATCCTAATTTTTAGAATAATCTTGGGTTTTCTCAATTTAGTGAGTGAGTACTTGAGTTTGTCTCGTTGATTTCTTTGAAAAATATGTTCTTCTGTTTCTTTTTGTTTTTATTTTTTATTTTTTACGTAGTCCAATTTGGAAATGTTGGTCCATACTGCTAAGAAATTTTGTGTTATTCTCTTCCAGGTTTTGGGCTCATCTTGTAATGTCGTATGTCTGCTCATTTTGGACATTCTATGTTCTTTACAAGGAATACAAGAAAGTAGCTACTATGAGGTTGGAATTTTTGGCATCTCAATGTCGTCGTCCAGATCAATTCACTGTAAATTTTTAGAAACTTGTCTTACATTATGGTTTTTTCTGTTTCTTCAGGCTTGTAGACATATTTTATAAGGAGCAAATTATGATTAATCGAATAATCAAGTACTATGATTCATAGAATAATTACATGTATGGAAATACTAATTAATAGGAGAGATACTATAGCCTCTTATCATAGATGAATATTAGGAAATGCTAAACCTTCAATCCAAGTTCAATCTTTATCTGATTATGGGACTTATCCATGTTGATCTATTGCAGAAAACGTAGAATTTTATAGAGAAACATTCACTTGTGCACAATGATATAAGATAAACTAATCTCTTGCTTTTTATTAATATTTCTTTAAATTACCCTTATAATGCTTCAAAAGTTGAGGGCTTATCTGAAACCTACACTCCAACACATGAATAAAAAGTGCCAGTCTTTAAAAAGTGAAATACCATATTATTCAAATGGAGTTATTCACAAGTGATTAGAATGTTTTTCTGCTTTCCTTTATCATATTATCTCTCCATGAATTTATACCGTCTATTTTTAAAAAAAAAAAAATTATTCAGACAAACAGTAAAAAATTCCACGTAAGACTACAGACTACTAATAACGCATCTAAAGATTTAAAGAAAAAAATTATTTGTCATCATTGTTCTGGTTCCAGATATCAATCTTCTACATGTATGGCACATAACTCCATTTTAATGACAGGATTAAAAATAAAAATAAAAATAATTTTGCCTGATTTAATTCAGTGGTCCATTTGAATTAGAATTCATGAAAACTTGCAAACACTTACATAACTCTCTCTCATGCATGTGCGCATACTTGCTCATTAATTTGTAGCATATAGCCCTTGTTTTACCTATATTAAACCATACCTTGTGAAATTTTGTTTAATGCAATCTCAACTATCAAAGAGTTTCATTAACATGTTGCATTTGTATACCATACACTTCAAAACTTTTTGTGAGAACTTCATCATATACCTTCACATATAGCTGGCCAACCAATTTATTTATTGGTGACAAAGATGCTCCTAATTTGGTATCTGTTAGAATAATGGTTAAATGATTAAATTCACCATTTGCTAACAGCTTAAGATTTTAGGACAATTGAGAATTTATCATGTATCAAAGCAGGTGGCCCTAAGTTTAAACCCTGTCTCCACTCTACCTCCCAATATAAAAGTTAAAAATTCCATTTTTTGGGGCCCATTTATTTAGGGAGAGTCTGGGCCAATATGTGAAGGGGAGTGTTAGAAGAATGTTTAAATGATTAACTTCACCATTTCTTAATAGCTTAAACTTTTGGAAGAATTGGTAATTTAATAGTCATTCTATATTCTTGCCACTAGCATATCTGAAGAAAAATGTGTATGTGTGTCCATTTGTTGCTCCCATTAGCATTTTCTTGTATACGAATTTCATTTCAGCCTTCTGTTTATAATATTTACTCTTAAGTCCTTTTGCAGGTTCTCGTGAGAAATGTTCCCCCAGATCCGGATGAATCAGTCAGTGAGCACATTGAACATTTCTTTTGCGTAAATCATCCTGATCATTATCTGACACATCAAGTGAGTAACTGTATCAAATTCTGTTAAAAGTTTGACTGGTGCAGGCAATAGCATATAGTTTCGTGAAGCTCCATGTATTTTAAATTTTGTAGGTTGTACACAATGCAGTTAAGCTTGCAAAATTGGTTGAAAAAAAGAAGAGCTTTCAAAACTGGCTTGTCTACTACCAAAATAAGTACGAGAGAAATCCTGTGAATAAGCCTACTATAAAGGTACTTCTCTCCAAATGGTAAAATTTGGCTTTTGTTCTTGTTGAATTAGATACCTTTCTAATTGAGCCCCTTGTCTTACTTGCATAAAATGAAAATGATAATAAATTCATAGTGATTTAAGACTCTTGAGTTCATCTGACATCCATTTATATATAGACAGGTTTCTGGGGACTTTGGGGAAGTAGAGTGGATGCTATTGACCATTACACTGATGAGATTGCAAAGTTGAGTGAAGAAGTAAGTCTTGATTTTGCACTGGCAAATGTGGTTTAGTGTCATCTTTCTAGATTCTTTTTTAACATTTAGTGTCCTATTTCTTGTAGGCTTGTTATTTTTCTGTAAGTACTTTATTCTTTTTTACTGTTATTATTGTTGTTACTGTGGCTTTGCTATTCTTTGTTTTATGTCCTTTGCTTTGCCACCTCATTATTTCCTCATGTGATTGTGTTTACATGGTTAATGGTCTGCTTCATTCTCTGTGTTGATGGTAGAAAGTACAGCCTTTTTTTCAAACTCAGCTAGTATGTTTGTCATCATAAAGTACATGATGAGGCCTGATAACATTTTATGATAACATCTAAGAAAATTTAAGAGTAAATTAAATCATACTATAAAATATGGACAAATTTTGTTTTCTTACTAGTTTGGTTTAAATTATTGGAACTACAAATTTTTTTTTTTTGGTGGGGGGAGATTGGGAATGGCTAGGTGTTAAGAATGTTTGAATAATGTCCCTGTTTACACAGGTTAGAGATTTGCAATTTTTCTTTAGTGGAAGAGTGTTACTCAGGCTATATTATGTTTGCTATTTGAAAACACTGTCTTTGGGGAAGGATGACATTGACATATAAGAAGTGATAAAATAATGTTAAACCTTCTTAATACCTGTATATCTTCTTGACATATAATGATATAACAGAATGTGCTAATAATTAGCTATTATTATACATTGTTTATATTAGGCAATGCAGTCCTCATATCGATGCCTCTGGATCTTCTCTTCTTTTCTGAAAAATGAAACTGATTGATAAGGATGTTTCTCTTTTTTCTCCTTTAGATGTTTAACAATGTTACTTTCATTCAGGAAGATGCAGAAAGAGAAAGGGTAATTATTGATCCCAAGGCTATAGTTCCAGCAGCATTTGTTTCATTCAAAACACGATGGGGAGCAGCTGTCTGTGCTCAAACTCAGCAATCAAAAGACCCTACAATTTGGTTGACAGATTGGGCTCCTGAGCCACGTGATGTCTTTTGGGACAATCTTGCGATTCCATATTTTGAACTCACTATTCGTAGATTGCTTATGGCTGTTGGTCTATTTTTCCTTATTTTCTTCTTTATGATACCGATAGCGTTTGTTCAATCTCTGGCCAACATTGAGGGCATTGAGAAGGTTCTTCCTTTCTTGAAGCCACTAATAGAAAAGTAGGAACCTTTTCCTTCTATTATTAAATGCCTTCTTTCAGTATGTCAAACCCATTCTATTCTTGAATTGAATGAATCAATTTTTTTTAAATGCTATACTGAACCTCTTGGCTTTTACTGTGCTATTTTCTTGGTTTCATCATCAAACGAAATTGTGAGCTTTCCAAGCTAAAAGGAGAATCATGATATTGTTATTATACTAATATTAGGGGGCACACTGCAACTGTAAGTTAACAATATTGACAAATTCATGCTCATGTTTGAACTGGCTTTCTTATGGAAAGAATGTGGTAGGATGTAGACACGGAGAAAGTGCATATTACTTAATGATTTTAATGTCTACATGTTTTATTCCTATTCATATGCTGAAATTTAGGAAAAATATACTTCTTTTATCTTCTTCTTATTTCCTACAGTATAAAAGCACATCAAATTTTATTGTCATGTGTATCAATTATAACTGAGGCTTGAAATCTTTGTGCAGGAAAGTTGTCAAGTCTGTAATCCAAGGATTTCTCCCAGGCATTGCATTAAAGATATTTCTTATTGTACTTCCAAAAATTCTTATGACTATGTCCAAAATAGAAGGATTTACATCACTCTCATCATTGGAGAGGAGATCTGCTCAAAAATATCATCTATTCATACTAGTTAATGTGTTTCTTGGAAGTGTTGTCACAGGAACAGCACTTCAGCAACTTCATCAGTTTATTGACGCCCCCGCTGGAGAGTATGTTGCTCCTTTATTTGCTCATTTGTAAAAATGGTCTAAGAACAAGTACATTATGTTACTTTTTAGTCTTTTCCATCAACGCAACAGGAAAAGGACAGAATATAATATTTTGTTCGGCAAAGCATAGTTGAGATCAATATTTTGTGTCAAGAAGATCCCTTCAATCCTCAATTTCCATTTAAAACATTTTCAGAGAAATAAATCATACACTACCCTGAATTAATGTGATTGAATATAATTTCCAAAGAGCTAAACTCAGGACCTGCTCTCTCCAAACTGCAGAGCATGTTTGTGTTCATAATATTCATATCTGGATCTATTTATGATGCAATGTGTTAATTACAATAAAATATTTATTGAAAAATATGAGTACTTTATGCTTGCATTTTGAAGTCCTGGGATTCTTTCTAGTGTTCCTTTTCTTGTGCCATATCATTACAGATTGTCCTACTGAAAATGAGAATATCCAACATCAAAGGTTCTGCTGCTCATGCAGGTTTGCCAAAACCATTGGTATGTCTGTCCCAATGAAAGCGACATTCTTCATCACCTATATAATGGTCGATGGATGGGCTGGGATTGCTGCAGAGATCCTCAGAATGGTTCCATTAGTTATATTCCACCTTAAGAACACATTTTTGGTTAAGACAGAGCGAGATAGGGAGCAGGCAATGGATCCTGGTTTTTTGAGCTTTGCTACTTCTGAACCTCGGATACAGTTGTATATCTTGCTGGGGCTTGTTTATTCTGTCATCACACCCGTACTTCTTCCATTCATAGTTGCCTTCTTTGCCTTTTCCTTTCTGATATTCCGTCATCAGGTACATCAAGATATAGGGTTGGCTGTCATCTTTAAATGTTGTAACACGTGTATAAATGCATCAGATAGAAGCTAGGATGTGGAGAAGATAAAAGAGAAAAAAAAAAAAAAAAAAAATCAAATGAATGTGTATTGAGAGTTAGTGCAATATGTTCACAGTTAAGAGTTCATTTTTATTTTCACTTAACCCCTGGCAACTGACATGCCTCTCTTACGGTTTCAAGCTATAACATAAATTTCTATATTTATTCTAACCAATCAACATTATACCTAATAGAATAATTCTTTATATGTTATGAGTTCTAGCATACTACTAAAAAAAAAAAAAACGGAAAATGTTGTGGCTCCCTATGTGGCAGTTCCACATTAGTCAAGTTGTAAGTGTAACCCTTAAATTATGCATTCCATGCACCTTGAAATGAGTGATACACATGCAATGACAACTTAGCCGTGAAATGTTCTTTCAGTTCTGTAAATTTTCTTTAGCACATTTTCACTATTTATATTTTAATTTTCTTGGACCTTGTGTTGGTAAAGCTCAATAGACAAAATGTCCTGCAGAAACCTCATTATCTGATTGGTGTTACGGCTTTTGATTTCTTTTTGCAAGATTATCAATGTGTATGACCAGAAGTATGAAAGTGGGGCATCCTTTTGGCCAGATGTTCATCGGCGCATAATTATTGGCTTGATAATAGCTCAAATTATTCATATGGGATTGTTGGGTGCTTCAGGTGCTGACAAATCGACAACACCATGTCTCATTGCACAGCCGATTTTGACACTCTGGTTTCATATATTTTGCAAGGAGCGTTTTGAGTCTGCTTTTGTGAGATTTCCATTGCAGGTTAGTGAGGAAGACATTTGGTGAAGAGCTATTTTTATATGTTAAGCTGTATTTGTCTTCCATCTTTATGAGATTAGTGGATTCATAAAATTATGGCAAAATTTTAGTAATGGATTTGTGATGAGATCATTGACATATCCTGAAGTTGAGGTGTCAGCTTTATTCTGGTTTCTTTAAGTTTTTGTATTTGCAAAAAGGACCATTCTTATAATTTTTTATTAAATTAAATGCTAAAATCAAAACCAGCATTCTTTCACATGTTTTTTTCTTTTTAGGACCAGCTGTGGAAAGAAGTCATGGTTTGAGGAAAGCCCAATCCTCCTATGAACTGTTTTGTATTCCAAACTTCTTCTGTACTTTGTCAGATAGTGATAATACAGAACATAGATGGAAGATTGCCACGTGTGACCTCCTATTCACAACTACCCATAAAAGAGTTCATTGTGTTCTAAATACAAGACTATTTATGCTACACAACTTCTTAGACAATTCTACATAGTATTACAAGCACAAACTACCCCAACTCAAATAAACTTCAATTTATACAAATAGGCACGGCTTGTGTCCAGTGCATTAGTGCACTAGACACGTTGGGATACGGACACTTGTCTAAAACTGGACACGTGTCCAAAGCAACTGATGCACTAGACACAATCCCAACCCATACCAATAACCCTTACATGTCGAGACACATCACACATGGACATAGAACTTTCTGCATTGTACCTAGGGGAAACATATACGTACTTTCAATACTAAATAGAATGGGTGGTATGCATTCAAAAATCACTATATTTCTTATGAAATGCCATTTACCCTGATACACCTGATGGTTTGCCCATGGTGTCCTCATAAAGAGAATGTCTCTTGAACAATGTACAGCCTACCACCTTAGTATGAGCTACTGAAGAAAAATGTACAGGAAGCTGACTCTTGTTCTTTTTCCTTGGCCATAATTTTTTGAAAAGATTCTGTATAACATTTTTTTACAGGAGGCCATGGTGAAGGATACGCTTGAAAGGGCTACTGAACCAAACCTGAACCTGAAAACCTATCTTCAGGATGCTTACATACACCCAGTTTTCAAGGGCAGCAAGTTGGATATACCAGTAGCCATTGATGAAGAAGAGAACAATCCACTTGTTCCTACAAAGAGGACTTCTCGTCAGAGTAGTATTCATAGTTTTGATGTCAGTTCTGAAGCTGATCTTTGAGATATTAGGAAAGAATCATATAGTCATTCCATAAGCACAGGGATTCTAATAATCTTTTTTCAATAATTGAATAGGTACATGATAAAAGTCACTCCTCATGAATGCTCATAAAGTGCGAAGTGACAGACAACTTTATAGAAAGCACAGTGGTATTGCCTCTTGAGAATTCCGGTAACCTCTTGACCAAAAACTTTCCCTTTTTTAAATTTCAATGATATCATTTCTAGCAGAAAATGTGTTGAGTTTTTGGCATGCTAGAAAGCTAACTTCTCTGTGACAGCTTTGTTTTTACCAGGGAAATTATTTGCTGGCTTGAATTATTGTTTCTTCGAAGAAACCTGTGTGTAAGAACTAAGAAGACTGTTTGAGGTTGTGCAATCTCTCAATTGGCATTCTGGTGGAATAGAAAGAGTAATTTGCATCCATTTTTAAATCTCAATCAGACTTGGGGAACTTTTTGGATTGCCAGGAAATGAAATATGCAGATGCACATGACATGGAGGGCCTAAAGAAAACTTTGTTCAGTGTACATCAAAGCAGCTTGGGGGTCTTTTAAGGTCATTGTGCACAGACAAATGGAAACCTCAGATTTTTCTACTCTCTTTCTATAGATCACTCGTCTTTTGCCAAACTCATGTCTGCAATTCTTACATTAAGTGATGTCTTTAATTTAGAATGTGAAGCATGTCAGTTTCCATAGCTCTTTTTCAACTAGTGGTCATGGTCATCAGTCTCGATCCTTCAATGTTGACACACAGACATATATGTTCATTCCCACTCTTCTATGTTGAGTTTCCTTATTTTTATTATATTTGTTGACAATTATTTTCAAATGACACGTTTGTTTTTATTGAAAGAAGGATCCAAGTTATCTCATATTGTTTCTAAATTTGATTGAGAAATCTTTATTCAATTTGATAATCCCATTAAGATTCTTCAATTTGGTAATGTATTACGATAAATCACAATCTGTTATAAATTCTTTTTTGGCTGATCGTCAAACTAGCTATGCACAGACCTTTAAATACAATGATGTTGCTGAACGAAAGTAGTGCTATTTGTTAGAAGTTTGCACCTTGTTCAATACCCAGGTTCTCAATCGGCTTTGGGGTGATGTTCTCACTGCGTGCCATTTCATTAATCGTATGCCTTCTGCTATTCTGAATTATAAGTTTTCATTTTCTCTTTTATATCTTGATTACCAACCACTTGCTCATTTTGTGTTTTATACAGTGTTTCACCTTACCTGCACTCCTTTGTTGGTATTATATCCTCTATTTCTATTCCATCATCTTATAAGCAAGTCTTATCTTCATCCAGATTACATGTTATGGAAGAGGAAATGAGTGCTATTTATAAGAATCAAACCTAGGAGTTTCTTCCTTGTTGGGTTTGCACTGTAAAGTACTTTTCTGATGGATCTGTTGAGCACCTTAAGACACAATTGGTTGTCAAAGGGCACACACAAACATATGGTGTTGACCATCTAGAGACCTCTCTAGTAGCCAGTCTCAATTTCGTTCAGATTTGCTTTCTGTTGGCATTTCTCTGACTCAAAGGAAATATGTCCTTGATCTTTTGTTTGAAATTGATCAGCTCTTGGGTTCTTATGTTGTTGATAATCCTATGGGCTCTACTGTTAAACTTGATTTTGAGCAAGGACAACTATATATTGAGGTCAGTTGATACCGGTGCTTGGTTAGGAAGTTGATTTATCTTATTGTTACTTGTACTGAAATTTTTTATGCCGTTGTTGTGTTTAGTCAATATATACATGCTCCCTGTCAGCCTCATTATGAAACCTTTTTCATAACTTGTGTTACCTGAAGGGTGCTTTTGGCCATGGATTGCTATATGGGCCTTCTACTTCTTGTGACTGGTTTTAATACTGACTGGACTGGTATTCTATTTGATAAGCTTTCTATCTCAGGTTATTTGATCCTTTAATTGAGGTAATCTTATTATTTGTCATAGTGAAAAGTATAATGTTATTGAGCGCTTTAATGTTGAAACTGAGTATAGAGCTATAGTTCATACTAGTTCAGAAATGTTATGGGTTCATTCCCTCATTCAGGACATTGATGTTGATGTTCCTACTCGGCTACTCCTATGTGGATGTGTTATGATAATCAAGGAACCATTTTTATTGTGAATGGTCTTATTTTTCATGAGTGCATCAAACATATCAAGATTGACTATCATTCCATTCAGGGTTTACTGATGAGGAGACACATTGTCACTCCCCATGTTCGCTGGAATGATCAAATAGGTGATGTTCTTATAAAGCTGTTAATTTTTGCCTCCTTCCAGTATTTGTTTTTCAAGCTGGGCAGGGGTGTGCTTGATTTGTATGCTCCAGGTTGAGAGGAACAGTTAACAGTTAACAATATTATTTTATATTTATTTGTATGTTAGTTTAACAGTATTCTTATAATGAGATCATTCACTCCAATATAAATATATAGGCTGCTATGGTGAAGGGGCTAATTAATTAAGCCCTAAACTTATTTTCTAATCCCTTTCTTTTTGTTCATTTTTCTTCCCACCAAACTCTAATCTTCCATATTTTTCTATTCAACTTACAAAATACAAGCCAAAACTTGTTTAATTGTACATGATGATCCAACTCAAAAGCATTTTTTGGTGATATCATAAATAGTACAATGGAAAAAGCAATGTTGTTGGGGGGACACCTCAACCTCAAAGAGCCAAGCCATCGCAGATGATCATGCAATGGGATGCTTCACATATTTTGAAATTGAATGGATGTTGAAATTGAAAAGGAAAATCCAAAGCATCATAGCAAAGTTCAAGCAGTAGTGGCAGAGTCAATTTGGGCTAGTAAGTTGTTAGAAGCAGTGCCATACTGTGAACAGTTCATCCATTCCTTTGAAGAGCTGATGCCACGTGGTTTAGGAAGTTAGAAGGCAGTTAGTGATTGAGCTCCACGTGGAATACTTAGATAGGATTTTTCTTGTAACTGCTTTTCCCTCCAAAATAGGGAAGTTAGTTTTTCTGTTTTCTTTGCTTGCTTAGACAGTACATATATAGGATTAGATGCTATGTATTATAACTCAGTTGCTTGTATTCATTTTCTCTAATCAATAAAATCTGAGTTTTATTTAGAGAGAGTGTTCTAGAAGTTTTTACAATGGAAAATGAAGCATGGAAAAGCAAATCACTATATAAATATTCATTTTTTCAATTTTGCAGATTTATACCTCCTGTACCCCCAGACCTCCCTGTTGTCAGTTCTATATCTTTACCACCTCAACTTCATCCATCTAAATCAAGAATTAGCATAAGCTCGAAGGATATATATATATATATATATAGTTAAATAAATAGACATCAAGGAGAGAATAAAATACAAGACAAACAGCATTAACAACATCACAGCCACAAGAACAAGCATCCCGATTCTGTAGCAGCCTTAGACTAATGTTTTCTAAAGCAGTCAGCAACTATGGATCCAAGTATGAAGTATCAACATTATGGGGGCATTGTTAAGGATTTGCAATTCATTTTAACAAAGAGCAATTGCATGCAAAATTTTCAAAGTATAAAATTTCTTCCTTCCCCTAGACTAGACAATAAAAACCCAGTAAAACTTGATTCCCTCCCACTACTTCCTGACAGTGAAGATTCTAGTTTGAAATTTAAAATATTTGACATGAATATTATTCAAAACCCCAGATGTAAATGGCACCCCAAATGCACTCTACCTCTGGCATTATGGCTACAGTTGCAGTAGACACATGCACACGACCCTGTGTTTCTGTCTAAGGAACGTTGAACCCAATATTGAACACCATTTTCAGCCTTAAGAATAGAGAAATAAATACATAAATAAAGATACATCAAGTCACATAGAAACAACAATTCTGATGGGAAGTTAGGAACACATACATCTGAGCTTGATAAGGGAATGAAAGGAGCATTAGAATGCATGCAGAAGCAATTTCAGAAAGAAAACATAAAGGATGAAACGTAGTACAGAAGCATGTAACTAATTCATATACAAGTCCAGGAAATCTGTAACGAAACAAGTACTAATCTATATATTACTAAAAGCTGAAGCGTAGTGTTTAATGCTGCTGCTCTCACGTTACGCCACATCAGCTGCCATGTCATTTTTTTTTTTTTAAATATAATTTGTCCTACCATTTTAAAATGGTTTTTACAATTATTAGCCCTATAAATGCAGCCTACTACTTATTTATTTACTTCCACTATCACTCTATAATAAATCCAGCCCACTACTTATTTATTTACTTCTGCTATCACCCTATAATAAATCTGTATAATTAATCCAGCCCATCTATTATTTATTTAGTTCCACTATCAAGCCCAACCCAAAACCTTTTCAGTTCAGTTTTAGGGTTTTGTATGAACCTTTTTAATATTTACACTTCTCCAACCTTTCTCTCTCCCTTACCATTTCATCTCCCCACTACTTCTTCAATTAATCTTTCTCCCTCCCTTACCTTTTCATCTCCCCACTACCCTCTACATTAATATCATTCTTCCTCTTTCCCTTCATCTTCTTTTATTTTTGTCTCTTCTTATTCACACTCTCTTACTATAAATTTGTCACTATCTCTTCTATTCTATGCATAGTTTTCCCTCACAAAAAAATAGTTCTCTCTCTCTCTCTCTCTCTCTAAATTTTTTGGTTGATTTTTTTTTATTTTTCTTGCATCTCTACTTTAAGTTGATAATTTTTTATATTCTTTAAAACTCTATTTTGGGTTAATGAGATTTAGTTTTGTTTTTTAAATTGTTGTTGTTTTTATTTTTATTTTTTATTCTCTTTGATTGTTAAATGTTATCCTATTGCTAAAGAATTAAATATATCATATAAAAATATAATATTATTCTATTACATAGCATGATTTAGATAATTTGGTATTTATTCTGTTACATAACATGATTTTTTTATAGTACTCAATTTAAATGTTAAACTATGAGACTTTACTAATTTTTGTTTATTTTCTAATCTTTTGTGGTGGACAAAGTACTCTTAATAGTTGTATTAGAAGTACTCTATAATGCCATTCATTTAAAGAAAAGTAAAGGTTAACCAAACGAAAATAATCAGATAGGTGACAAATTTTAACTTTTGTAATTTTATTTTAATTATTATTATTTTATAACAATGCATGTATAGAAATTTAATTCTTAGATTTTGCTAATAATTATTTATTTAATAATATGTTTTGGGTGGCCGAAATTATAATTTTTACAAAGAAAATGACCTTAATAGATTATCAAAAACAAAATTTTATCCTAATATTGTTCAATTAATCATTGTTAAGTTTTATTAATTTTTTTTAGTTTACGTTTTTTTGGTGTTTTGGATTGTTTTTATATTACATTTATGATTGTTCCTATAATAAATAAAAATATAATTACAAAATACATTACTCATTATTAGATTAGTTTAAATTGTAAAAAAAAAAAATTTAATAAAACCACCATAAAAATAATTATCACGCGCAACGCGCGGGTTCGTGTCTAGTATTCTATATATTCTGTAAGCTAGACCCACTAATCTCCTGTCAATGGTTACAACTTTGACTACATTGGCTAGCATCTTTTTGCGCATATGTCAAATAATGTGTATATATATATATATATATATATATATATATATATATATTTCTGTTTTCCAATGATGTGTGCAACTAGAAATGAGTCCATGGCATAGATTTGGAAGCATAGAAGAAGCATGTACCTACAAGAGACGGTGCCATACTCTTTTGCCAAAGCTGAAATGAGAAACTAGCAAGAGAGACGAGAGATAAGAGTCAGAAAAGAAAGAACGAAATTTTACATGGTAACTGATAGTCTGATATCAAGTACCATGTAAATTTTTATTTTTATTTTTATCCTAAATAAAAAATTACCCACTTTCAATTATATATATATATATATATATATATAAACTAGTTAGTGATCATTGATTTTCCCATTTTAGAGCTACAATTTTATTTACAAATTATTGATGTTGTAAGTGATTATTAGTAAGTAAAAAATTAATATTAATAATGTGCTTAAATAAAAACAAGTAAGAATTTGTCATATCAACTGTTTGTAAAAAATTTGCAACTCTAACATTACTTAAATATTTGGAAAGGTTTGCCAAATTAATATTTCACACTTTTGTGTTCGAGGATACAATCAATTAATCAAGGACATAGCCTCATTGTGATCCTCACTTATGCTGATAACATTATCTTAACATGAAACAATCTAGAACAAATTGAGGAGATTAAGAAAATTTTGGGAGAACAATTCCAACTTATAGACTTTGGGAATTTGAAATATTTATTGGGCACACAAGTTTCTTGATTGAAGAAGGGAAGGAAATCTTCTTATCATACCGCAAGCTTTTTTTTTTAATTAAAAAAAAAAAAAGAAAAGAAAAGAAAAAAAAAAAGACGATTTTATTTCAAACCTTACATAAATTAATGGGTCTAAACTCTAAACCCGTAATCCTGTTATAAGGTATTCAGATTGCTTCAGAAACTCCAAATACTTTACTAGGTTCCCTTTTTCTTCTCTCTTAGCATTTTATATTGTTGGAGACACTTTATTACATTTGATTAAAAACTTTAGGTGAAACTATTCTTTTAGTCCTTTAATTATGTGTCATAACTCAATTTTTTCCTGGCCTCTTCTTGCTGTCAAAACTAACTGTAACTACTCAATTTTTAAATAAAAAAATTAATTATAAGAACCAAAGATACTTACATGTCTTTTTTTCTTTCTTTTTTTTTGCTCAACAAAAGATATTTACAGGTCGAACTACTCAAATTTATAAAACAATCTTACTGACATCACTTGATTTTTGAAAAGAAATGGAACTAGAAACAACATTAAACTTTATCTCAAAAAAAAAAAAAAAACTGTTCCAAAATTGTATAAAATAAATCAATGCAAAATAAAGACTTAACAAATAATTTTGGGACTAAATTTGTGTGAGGGGCTGTACAAAATGCATTGTCACAAAGTGTAAACCGAATAGAAGCCACTCCTAAAAGGCACTTATTAGAGAAGGAACCAAGTGATATTAAAGAAGTCTATCTGGACCGATGTCATCACATAACAAGTAATGTCATAAAGACATGATTAGAATCATATTTATTGTGCCCCACAACTTTACATCACATTTAATGTGGTTTGGTATGTCCCTTTTAGGGGCAAACTGATAGCTACCCATTTGTATCCTATTGACCCACACGTATAATGACAAGCATCAAATCAACTCAAAAACTTGAGTTTAGGGAATACTTTAGTTTTGGGTGAAAAAAAGATAATAACTAGCTTGTATAAATAGGGTTGAACGATACGAGTATGAAAATGTAATCTCATAACTTAAGCTCTCATTTACTGACTTTATCATTGGAGTGTCATTGATAATTCTTTAGGGAGAGGGCCGAACTCACCCAAATATTTAGTATTTGTGTAAAATACATTATCAATGGATCATCCCTGATCAGACGGTCTTCCCTTCTTTAAAGAATCCCACCTCCCAAAATTTGTAAAATCTATCCTAAGATTTATATGGGGAAAGTATGTCACACTATTGAGAATTTGTGAGGGGGTGGTCGACTGTTCAACTGAAGACTCGAAGAGTGAGGGGGGAAGCTACATCCGAGTAAGGGTAACTCTGGATGTTTTCCAACCTCTTTGCCGAGGAAGGATAATCAAGCTTGATGAAGAAGAGAAAATTTGGGTCAATTTCAGGTATGAACGATTACCAAATATCTACTATTGGTGTGGTTGTCTTGATCATGGAAACAAAAAGTGCGATCTCTAGATTCAAAGTAAGGGTAGTCTCTAGACAACTTCCCAACAATTTGGATCGTGGATTCGGGCAATTCCGATGGGTTCATCTAGGAAGAACGTGGTTTGGGTTTCGGGGTACTATAAAGATAGGAGGGAAAATATCTCGACACAGTGGCGAAGGGCAAGCAAGTCAAGTCCGACTCCAGTGCCACCACCAAAAACGGTGAATCAAACAGATAAGGGAAAATTCTAATATAGAGGTGGATTTTGTGGAAGTTCCAAATTTAAAATCCCACGAGTCCACGGTTTTAAAAAACAATTCACATCCTGTTTTCCAGGATCTCGAAAATAAAGGAGTTTCTTTTCTTAGCAACTAAAGGATATTGATGATGATCTTGGGATTTATGAGGATCCCTTGAATTTAGCACATGCCACAGTTACCAAAACACGTAAGAAAAAATCTCCACCGTTTGATTTGGGCACGTTAGGGGATGACCTGGATGTAAGTCAGAGTATGTCACGTGCTCCAACTCTAGTTCCTCCACTCCATCAGAATCATGCTACACCCCTTCACGATATTTCCAACAATTTTCAGGTATCTGATATCCCTGATGGCACTGCCCAGGCCAAATGGAAGTGCTATTCTCACCATAGATGATTCTATTGGTTCCAAACAGCCCATGGACATGGTTATTGATCATAGTGAGTTACCAAGCAAGAAATTTTTGGTTTCACACAATGACAAAGAAAATTACTCTGTATTGGCAAATGCTGGCTTCCAGCCCCGCCAAGAGCAATGAGTTGCATAGTTTGGAACTGCAGTGGGCTTGGGAACCAACTGGCAGTTTAAGAGCTTGTAGAATTGGTGAAGGCAAAAGCTCCCTCTGTCGTGTTCTTAGCCGAAACATTGGCAGACGAAGCAAGGCTAGACTATGTAAAAGATCGGATTCGTTTTGATAAGAAGTTTTTTGTTCAAAGAATTAATAAAGGTGGAGATTTGGTGTTGTTTGGGAAATATGATATCAACATTGATGTAGAGTCCTCATCACTAAATTATATTGATGTTACGATCAATAAAAATTCCGAGAAAGCTTAGAGGTTCACTGGTTTCTATGGTGAGCCTGAAACATATAAAAGACATGAATCATGGGATCTTCATCATCATTTACACAGTCAAAACTCCTTACCCTAGCTTTGCGCTGGAGATTTCAATGAGATTACCAAGTAATCTAAGAAGTTAGGAGGAAGATTAAGACCACACAACCAAATGCAGATATTTAGAGAAGTTTTAGACGAATGTGAATTTATGGATTTGGGGTTCAAAGCCTGCCATTACACTTGCAGTAAACATTATCGTAGTGGGGTATCAATTTGGGAAAGATTGGACAGAGCAGTTGCTTCACATGAGTGGTTTACAGAATTTCCAAGTACTCGAGTACATCATATTGACAGCATGACCTCTAATCATAAACTGTTATGGGTTGATTTATCAGACTTGGAATTTCAGCAAAAGAAAAAAATGTTTAGGTTCAAAGAAATGTGGCTAGCTGATAAAGGCTGTGGTGAAATAGCTGAAGGGGTATGGCAAGCCAGCTATGATGGGGTTGAAAAAACAAAGGTGATTTGGAAATTGGAAAATTGTGGAAAGGAATTGACTAGATGGAGTAGGAATTGTTTAGGCAATATTCGAAGAAAGTTGGAGAAAAAAAGAAAAGAACTAACACGGGTTGAGAGATTAGCTTTACAGGGAGGAGGTTCGTTTCGGGTTGTGCAATTGCAGAAGGAAGTAAATTCGCTTATGGACAAAGAAGAGAGGATGTGGAGGCAGAGATCACGTACACTTTATATTAAAGATGGGAATCAAAATACTTGCTTTTTTCATTGTCGAGCCATTCAAAGAAAACGAAAAAACTGCATTGTTGGAATCCGAAACCAAGCCAATGAATGGTGCACCCAGCAAGATCAGATTTCAACAAGTTTCTTGGAGTATTTATCAGCAGTTATTTACTTCATCAAATCCAAAAGACTTGACAACAGATTTAGATTTCATTCCTCAGATTGTAACCGAAGACATGAATGATATTCTAACAGGTGAATTTCAAGCATGGGAGGTTGAGGCCGCTTTGAAACAAATGGCTCCACCCAAAGCTCCAAGACCGGACGAAATGCCTCCCCTATTTTATCATAATTTCTAGGACTTGGTAAAAGGTGATGTTATCAACACTATTTTGAATTTTTTGAATTCAGGTTTTTTGCCTAATCCATTAAATCATATATTCATTACCTTGATTCCAAAAACAAAAAATCTGGAGAGGGTTACTGAGTTTAGACCCATCAACCTTTGCAACGTACTTTACAAATTTTTTTCAAAAGTATTAGCAAATAGATTGAAGAAAGTGTTACCTCATATCATTTCCAAACATCAAAATGCCTTTTGAAGGGTCGCTTGATCACTGATAATATCCTCGTGGCTTTTGAAACACTGCATTATATGAAAAATCATAACTTGGGGAGTTTGGGTTTTATGGCCCTCAAGTTATATATGAGTAAATCCTATGATCAGGTTGAATGGTCTTTTGTGAAAGATGTCATGTTGTAGATGGGGTTTAATGATCGGTGGGTGGCTCTAGTCATGGAATGCATCACTTCTGTGACATATTCCATTTTGATTAATGGGGAACCCAATGGAAACATTAAACCAAGTAGAGGTATTCGCCAAGGAGATCCACTTTCCCCATACCTTTTCTTGTTGTACTCGGAGGGCCTACATAGATTGATACAAAAAGCAAATTGTAATGGTGATATCAAGGTGTATCTATTTGTCGTAATGGCCCAAAACTAACACTCTTGCTCTTTGCAGACGATAGTCTTTTGTTTTGTTGGGCTACCACCTATGACTATCAAAAGGTTGGAGATTCTTTCTTCCTATGAACGGGTCTCAGGGCAAAGACTGAATAGAGACAAGACAGCTCTCTTTTTTAGTAAATCCACTCCTATTGATATGCAAAATTAGATTATGGGTGATCTTGGAGTTACAGAATTGAAGCAATATGAAGATTATTTGGGCTTGCTCGCCATGGTGGGGAGTAATAAAAGAGCGAGTTTTGATCAATTGAAACAACGAGTATAGAAGAGATAACAGGGATGGGAAGGAAAAAAGTTCTCATTAAATCAGTGATTCAAGCAATCCCCACGTATACCATGAGTTGTTTTAAGCTTCCGTTCACCTCGTGTTATAAAATTGAATTGCTCATTTGGAAATTCCGGTGGGGACAAAGGGGGGATAGAAGAAAAATCCATTAGATGAAATTTGATGATATGTGAAAACATAAAGATCAAGGAGAAATGGGTTTCAAGGATCTCACAATGTTTAATGAGGCAATGCTGGCCAAATTAGCTTGAAGACTCCTTCATGATGACAATTCCTTCTTTTATAGAGTTTTTAAGGCAAGATTTTTTCCTAAAGGGTCTATTCTTGAGGCAAAAGATTCATCCTTGGCCTCATATGCATGGAGAAGTATACTCAAAGGAAGAGATGTTATTTCTAAGGGTGCACTTTGGAGAGTGGGTGATGGGAAACAAATCAAAATATGGGGAGATAATCGGTTAACATCTAAAAATAAGGCCAAAATCACCTCACTTGTGTTGTATGGACAAGAGAACTCTTCAGTGGTAGTTTTGATCAACCAATCTACAAGAAGATGGCGAACTGATGTTATTGACCATGTGTTTGGAGCGGCAGAAGCAGAAGTTATAAAAAAGCATCCCCCTAAGTTCATCCAGTCAACAAGACATGCTAATATGGCCTTTTACTCCAATAGGCCCACACTCTATCAAATTAGGTTATCGTTTCTTGCATGAGGGTGCTGCACCGAATCAGTTGACAACCCAAGAATCGGTTTTTTGGAAAAATGTATGGGGATTGGAAGTTTCTAACAAACAGGGGCGGAGCCACATAGTGGCTTGGGGGGGCCGTGGCCCCTACCCAAAAAAAAAAAATAATTCCCATTAGACTATGAAGAAAAAATAAATAGGCCCCCCCAACATTAGACAGCCGCCCCCCCCACCCATTTCTCACCCATTCTCCCAGCCCTCAATCAAAAATTAGGAACACCCTCAAATTATAAAAAATAAAAAAAAAATAAAAAAATAAAAAAATTGTAACAGAGCCAAGCCCACAGCAAGCCCAATAGATTACAGAGGTAGCTCGCTCACCGCAAGCCCACGGATTCTCAACCAAAAAAAAAAAAATCAATACAGAGAATCAAAAATGAAACCCATCACGTCGCTGGCAAAGAAATCAAACCCCAATACTGTCTATACAGACCAAAAGCAAAACAAACTCCAGCAAACCAAACATAGAGGTGTTTATCTAAAAAAAAAAAAAAATCCCCAATACACAAACCAAAACCAAACCCCAGCAAACCAAACCTAGTAACCCACAGTCACGTCGCCGCAGCTCGCTCGTTGTCGTCGTCGTCGTCACTTGCCCCTCATCGCAGATCGCAGATCTTAGATCGGAGATCGCAGATCGCAGATCTTAGATCGGAGATCGCAGATCGCAGATCGTAGATCAGAGATCGCAGATCGCTCTGCCTCTGCTCCGGTGCTCGGTGCTCCCTCCGGCCCTCCTTCAAGGTATTTCTCTCTTTTTCTCTCTGACTCTCTCTCAGTCTCTCTCTCTTTATCTCACTGAAATGAAAAAATGAAATGAAATTTTCGCAGATCATAGATCGGTCATCGGAGATCGCAGATCGCTCTGCCTCTGCTCCGGTGCAACGGTGCTCGTTGCTCCCTCCGGCAGTCTGGCCCTTCCTCAAGGTTTTTCTCTCTGACTCTCTCTCAGTCTCTCTCTCTTTATCTCACTGAATGAAAAAATGAAATGAAATTTATGAACGAGTCTCTCTTTTTATTCTTTAATAGCCTATCTGATCTCAGTAAGTCTCTCTCTCTTTTGAACTGTGAGTCTCTTATTGGCTGGCTTTTGCTTTTTTCCTGTTTTTGTCTTTTTAAATTTGGCTTTATCTTATCCCTTTTTGTTGGTTAGTGTGTTGGTGTTGGTGAAATATTGATTGTCATTTAGTGTAACGTGTGTTGTGAATTGTGATTGGCATTGCGAAATTTTCTGATTGCAGCTAGCTATTGTGATTGGGGCGCATGTTGTGCTTGTCTGTTGTCTGTTGAGTGGGGTGGGGATAGGGTAGATGGGCTTATGGGGCCGAGTAAACAATAATTAAAGCAATGTAATGTGCAGCACATTACACTGCTTTAATTATTGTGCTGCACATGGAATGTATAATGTTCGGCTCTTTTAATGTAATATGTACAAGGGGCTAAACAATATAACAAATTAAAGCAGTATAATTAATGACAAATAAGTTAAAGCAATATAGTTTATTGTTACGCTAAACAACAATAATTAAAGCTATATAATTAAATTAACCAATACATTATAAAAGACAAATTAATTGAGACAAAAGAAGTTTATCATGAAATGCTCTGGTGCTCTCTCAAAGGAAGAACAGGAGGAGCTTTTGCGTAGTAAGAAAAAAGTTAAAGACGTTAGTCATGCGGGATTCCAAGAAGGTTTGGAGTCAGCTGCTGCATCTCCGAGGAACAATGGAGGTGTTTGGAGTAGAACCGAGTCTTTCAAAGACAAACTAGTCGGTGAAATTCCTGGTGCTTTCACGCAAGCTTTTAGCTTTGGAAATCTAATGGAAGACGATGCTAATTCAAATGAAGAGGTTGAAGGCCTGAGGGCAGGTTTGGTAGCAGTGAAGTTTTCCAAGGAGTTAAAACAAAAGATTCGCAGCCCTTGGTATAAAGCACTCATTGTTAAGGTATATGGGAGGTCCGTTGGCTTGAATTTTATACAAAATAGGCTGTTATCTTTGTGGAGACCGGCTGGAAGATTGGACTGCGTTGATCTAAGCAATGGTTTCTTTCTTACAAGATTTTCCTTGAGAGAGGACTATGAAGCCATGCAAAAAAAGGGACCTTGGTTTATTGGAGAGCACTTTCTATCCATAAGACCGTGGGAACCAGACTTTTCTCCGGCGACGGCAAACGTGTCTTCAGTGGCAGTGTGGATAAGGTTGAATGAACTCCCAATAGAGTATTACCATGCGGAGGCTTTACTTCAAATAGGCAAAGCGATTTGGTAACGTGTTGAGGATTGACACTCATACGGCTTCTGAGTCTAGAGGTAGGTTTGCCCGGCTCTGCGTTCAAGTCGATGTCGAGAAGCCGCTTGTTACAGCCATTTTGATAGGGAGACGTGAGCAGCCAGTGTGCTATGAAGGAATTCACAAGATGTGCTTTGAGTGTGGAAGAATCGGTCACCGCAAGGAGCATTGTCCGTATACTATCCGGCAGCCATCAACGTCGAGTAAGGAGATGAACCAAACGGATGGTACGACTAAGGCGCAGACATGCTCCTTGCATGACTCTGTAAACGCCAAACATAATGTGGGGCCCAGCTTGAACATGCATGGTAGTGCACAAGATGATGTACCCAAGAGTACATACGGTCCGTGGATAATGGTAGTGCGCAAGAAGCCAGGGACAAAACAACAGAGGGGGGATGGGACCACAGTGAATTTGCATGGACAGCCACGAGCTGGGAAGGAAACACGGTCTTTCATGCCGTTAGAATCAGGTTTTTTGAATGTTGGGCTGAGTAGGGATATCAAGAGAAAGCTCTCACCCCAGAGAGCCTTTAATGGGCTTCAAATGGCTGATGCTGTCCAGCACTTGGTGAAGGAGAGTATGAAGCCGTTGAATGAAGCCAATGAAGCAGGCCCAAGTGAGAGGTATGTTGAGAAGGGTTATCTCAGGCCTGGGAAGGAGATGAACTCTTATAAGCCCAAGCCCATTGTTAGAAATAGTTCAGCTGATATTGGTGTTAAGCCCAAGTCGTCCAATTCTTTTGTTTCAGTCAAGGCCAAAAAACGTGTTGCCCGAAATAGGGTAGCTCTCTCTAATCGCTCTAGCACTGTTGAGGGAGCTAGTGTAGCTGGTGCGCCGCTTCCCCTGAATGCACAGGGAAGAGGGTTGATCGATGTTCAGAAAAACAGTGGAGAAAGTTTTCTGGGTATTTCTTCTCAAGACCGGTTCGCTATCGGGGCAGATTTTGGTGTGGGCTTTCAGTTTGGAGGTGGAGTTGACGGTGAGCAAGGTACGTGCAGCTCAGATGGTGGTCGGGATCAACAAGAAACTGATGGTTGTCTGGAACGGCATCCTCTTTCCAACGGAGAGGAGTGTGATGGTAGGCAGCTTACCTCTCCTAGAGCCAGCGTGGACGATAATGAGGAGGTTGTGCTGGGTTTCCATGGTGGTTCGGTTGAAGGTGGAAGAGATGAAAGGGCTGGGTTAAAATTTGTTGATCCGGATATCACCAATGGAGTGGTTAGTCATGCGAAGGTGTATGCTTCCGGAGGAGAGGCAGCCGTTAAAGATGGTGATTTGGATCGAATGGAGCTTGAAGGTGGAGATGAAACTCCTGCCTGTTGATTCTTGTCCTTTCTTTAGAGTTTTTATCATGATGAATATTATAGTTTGGAATTGTAGGGGTGCTTTGAAGCCCTCTTTTCAGAGACATGTTAGGGAGTTGATTCGGTGCCATAACCCAGCTATTTTGGTAGTGATGGAAACTAGAATTGGAGGTGAGAGAGCTAGGGAGATTACAGATAGACTACCTTTTGATGGTGCTATCCACACGGAGACCATTGGTTATACAGGTGGATTATGGTTGTTGTGGAATTCAGATAGGGTGGAAATTACAGCATTAGCCAACACGGAACAGGAGATTCATTCTGTGGTTAAGGTACGAAATTCTAACTCTAGCTGGTTGTTAACTGCAATTTATGCTAGTCCTAGAATTGCTGAAAGACATGTTTTATGGGAAAATTTAATTAAAGTTGCTGAGTTGCATAATTTGCCTTGGGTTTTGGCTGGAGATTTTAATGAGCCCCCTATGGAGGGTGATAAATTTGGGGGAAGGGCTGTCAGTGTTAGTAGATCTTTACTTTTTAAGGAGTGCTTGGATAAATGTAGTATGATTGACATTGGATTCTCTGGCCCGCGTTTCACATGGACTAATAAAAGAAATGTTCAAGCTCTAATCCAAGAGAGGATTGACAGATTTTTTTGTTAATCCTAGTTGGTGCCTTATGTACCCTGAAGCAAAAGTGGTTCACTTAACTAGATGCCACTCTGACCATTGTTCTGTCCTGTTGGATATGCAGCCAAGAGTAGCTGTTAATAAGAAGAAACCTTTTAAGTTCCAAACTTGTTGGCTGTCTGACCCTTCCTTTCCCAACATAGTTTCTCAGGCGTGGAGTCATTACCCCATGCTTGCGGATGCTATAGATTCTTTTACTATAGAGGCAGAGAAGTGGAATAGAACGAAGTTTGGAAATGTTTTTGCTAAAAAAAATAATATTATGGCCCGCTTGAATGGTATTCAACGGGCTGTAGCGATTAGACCATCAAACTTCCTCCTTAATCTTGAAAGTGAGTTGCTTAAAGAGCTTGATACTGTGCTGAATCAGGAGGAAGAGATATGGGCTTTAAAGTCTAGAGTTAATTGGATGATTCAAGGCGATAGAAATACTGCCTTCTATCATGTGTCTACCTTGGTTAGGAGAAAAAGGAATCAGATTTTGGCTATTAAAGATTCGGTAGGGGAGTGGTTGTATGAGGAAGAGGCAATTAGAAATGCCATTTGGAGTGGTTTCAATGAAGTGTACTCCTCCTCTCTCTATAGTGCCTCTTGGTCGATTCCCTTTAATACTCTATGGCAAGGCAATTTATTAGATGAGGAAAAGGTGAGTATTAGTGGGGTTGCCTCGGTGGAGGAGATTAAAAATGCTTTGTGGTCTCTTAAGGCGTTTAAGGCTCCAGGGCCGAATGGTTTGCATGCGGGATTCTTTCATAGATTTTGGTTGATTGTTGGCAATTTTGTGATTGATTTGGTAAAGAAAGTTTTTGCTGAGAGAAAAGTTTCGGAGTTTTTGAATAGGACTCACATTGTCCTTATTCCTAAGATTCAAGGTCCGGAAACGTTGGGTAACTATAGGCCTATTAGTTTATGCAATACAATCTATAAAGTGATTACTAAGATTATTGTTGCTAGACTTAGGCCTTTTTTGGAGAAGCTTATATCCCCTCTCCAAACTGCCTTTGTTCCGGGGAGGAAAGGCATTGACAATGCAATCATCGTGCAGGAAATTGTACACACCCTTAGCAAAAAGAAGGGGAAAGTGGGGTATATGGCTATTAAAGTGGATTTAGAGAAAGCGTATGATAAGCTAGAGTGGAGCTTTATAAGAAGCATGCTTATTAGAGCAAATTTGCCCGTTGATTTGATTGATCTCATTATGAGTTGTGTTTCTACAGTGTCGACCTCAATATTGGTGAATGGAGAAGCTTTGGACCCCATTTATCCTTCGAGAGGGATTAGGCAAGGAGACCCGCTCTCCCCTTATTTGTTTATTTTGTGTATGGACTTCCTAGGTCAACTTATACAAGATAAATGCGAGGCAAAATTGTGGCAGCCTATTAAGGCTTCTCAAAGTGGGCCATCCTTTTCGCATTTATTTTTTGCGAATGATCTGGTGCTATTTGGGAAGGCAGATGGAAGGGGGTGTGCAGTTATTAGAGACGTTCTAGATGAATTCTATAGCATGTCGGGACAATCTGTGAGTATTACCAAATCTAGAGTGTATTTTTCTCCTAATGTGGATAGGGATACAAGAGAATCGCTTTGTGATATCCTTGGTTTTGCTTCCACGACCTCTCTTGGTAAATACCTTGGTTTTCCCATCAAGCATCTGGGTGCCACCACTCAAGAGTTTAATCTTATTTTGGATAGAGTTAAGAATAAATTAGCCGGGTGGAAAGCCAACATGCTTTCTCTGGCTGGCCGGGCTGTTTTGATACAAGCTTCCTCATCAACAATTCCTTCTTATGTCATGCAAGGCACGTACTTACCAGGAAGAATCCTGGATGGTATAGATCGGGTTAATAGAAACTTCCTATGGGGCTCTTCGGAGACCACAAGGAAAATACATTGGGTTGGCTGGCAGAAAGTTACTAATTCTAAAGAAGAAGGTGGGCTGGGTTTGCATGAGGCGAAGGGTAGAAACACTGCTCTCCTGGCTAAGTTGAACTGGAGGTTCCATACGGAGGAAGATGCTTTGTGGGTGAGAGTACTTAAAAGAAAATATTGCAGCAATAAGAGATTAAATGCTGTTAACATGGATAGGCTGCCTTGCTCTCAGATTTGGAGAGCCATCAAGAAGGGTAGGGAAACTTTTAACAAAGGTAGCATGTGGGTGGTTCATAGAGGCAGCACTCTCAGCTTTTGGCTGGATAATTGGACATGTAAAGGTCCTATTCGTAGCCTCATTCATGGTCCTTTAACCCATGAAGCAAGCCAATGGAAGATCAAAGATGTTTTGGTAAATGGAGGTTGCGATTGGAATAGAATCCCCTTTGAGTTTACTCTTGAAATTAAAGAGATCATTCAAGCTATTCCTATTTCCTTTGGGGATGGAGGAAGGGACAGGTTAGGATGGAGAGGTAATGCTAGGGGTTGTTTTGACCTCAAGAGTGCCTATTCCTTTACGAGGGAGGTGGTTGATGTGGAAGCTGCTGGTTGTTTAGATGCTGGTTGGATATGGAAGTTAGATACTCTCCCTAGAATTAAGACTTTTCTTTGGAGATGCCTTCATAATAGCATAGGAGTTAAATCTTGCCTTGGTAGAAGAGGTTTTGTGGAGGATGAAGGGTGTCCTTTGTGTCAAAGAGAGTCGGAAACCATTTTACATGCCTTTAGAGATTGTCCAAGGGTAAAGCATACTTGGAGTCAGCTGGGAGTGAAGGGAAATAATAGTGATTTTCGGAGGAGTGATCTGCATAAGTGGCTGCGTAACAATGGGAAAGTGAGAAGTAGTCTTATTCAAGGAAAGCCACCTTGGAGCATCTTGTTTAACTTTGCTGTGTGGTGCATTTGGAAGAGCAGGAACTCTTTTGTTTTCAGCAAGAAGAGCCCTAATCCGAACCTGTATAGGGAGATCTCCAACCAAGCAAAAGAGTTTATGTTTTGTGTCTCATCTTCTCACAATCCTGTCCAAAGGATGAACAAGAGAATCAAATGGGAGAAGCCGCCCATAGGATGGAAAAAATTGAACACTGATGGTTCGATTATTGGGGGTATGGAGCAGGCGGGCTGTGGAGGGGTAGTGAGGGATGAGCATGGGAATTGGGTTGCTGGTTTCACTAGGCATATAGGAATAATTGATATTTTTGCTGCTGAATTGTGAGGGCTGAGGGATGGTCTTTTGCTGTGTAGAAGATTGAATATTCCTTGTCTTATTGTTGAGATAGATGCCAAAGTGATTGTGGATGTCATGAAGAATTCTGCTTATGTAAATCAGATTATATCTCCCATTTTGGACGACTGTAGGCAACTAATGACCGGATTCCAGCAAGTTCAGTTGAAGCATTGCTACCGTCAAGCTAACCGTTGCGCTGATTTGATAGCTAAACTAGGAGCTAATCAAGAGCAAGAGTATATGTTGTTTTCAAGTCCACCTGTGGACTTAGCTAAAACATTGGAGGATGATAGTTCTGGTGTTGTATTTAACAGACTTTGTTCTGTTTCAGTTGTAGTTTGTTGAGTTTTCTATGAAATCGTCTTTTACCAAAAAAAAAAAAGACAAATTAATTAAATTATTTTTGTTTTTGTTTGAGGGGTTATTATTAATTAAAGTTGTATTAAAAATGGGTTGACTATTTAAATTATAGTGGAAATTTTGTTTTTTTCTTGAGTATGAATAACATTCATATAACTAAGTAAAAATTTCTAATTAAAATTTTATTTTTTAAAATTCTTTTCAGGTTAATTTTTGAGTCATATTCTTAATGCTAAAAGAATTATGAGCAAACGAAAAACAATTGATGCATTCTTTAAGAAAAAATATGTTAGCAATTCAGAAATTAGGACACCTGTGGCTGTAGAAACAAATGTTAATACTTCAATGCTTGATGAACACCCCTCCAAATGTCCAAAACTTCAATTTGAAGAGATAGATCATGATCCAAGATCACGTAAACAAATATGTGAATTTCCTATCAACAAACAAGATGAAATTCGACGAGTTTATCTCATAGAAGGTCCATATCAACCTAAAAATATAGACTATCCATACAATAATGATACTCATCGTCGTCGATTTCAACCTTCATGGTTTGATTCACATAAGGATTGGTTGGAATACTCACCTTCAATGGATGCGATATATTGTCTACCTTGCTACCTTTTTAGTAAGAAACCAATAGGTCGTTCCGGATCATATGCATTCATTTCAACAGGTTTTAATAATTGGAAAAAAGGTGAAAGATGGAATTTGGTTAAGAAATATTATCCTCAAGATTTCACTGAACATGAACAAGAACTTTTGGAGTCTCAATTGCAACATTATGAGCTTGATGTGATAAAACATCCAGATTTTCAGAATATGAGTATAATTTCCGAGCTATGTAGGGGATTAAAAATTTCAGGAAAGTCTAAAATCTATTTTTTGATTGATAGACTTATTCGTTTTGTGTTGACCCTTCCAGTTTCTACAGCAACTACAGAACAAGCTTTCTCAGCTATGAAGTTGTTAAAAACAAGACTTCGCAATAGAATGGAGGATGAGCTTTTGGCAGATAATATGATAGTTTATATAGAGAAGGAAATTGCAGGGAATTTCACTATAGAGATAATAATGGATGAATTTTATTTCATGAAAAATCGTCGTCAGGTATGATTTGATTTGGTTGATGACCCGACCTAACCCGAATAATGGGAGATTTACTGAGGCTTAGTCCATGGAGCGGAGGCTTGGGCCGACAAAAAATTTTTGGTCCGTTTTGTAGCTCATTGTGAATCCTGTGCGCAGGATATAAAAGCCGTTTTTTTTTGTGATTAAGGTTTTGTCTTGTTGTTGTTTTTGAGAAAGAAAAACATTGTAGCCGCATATTGTAATTTTTTTTGATAATAGTGAAATCCCTGCAACTCTGTGGACGTAAGCAAATTGCTGAACCACGTAAATACTATCTTGTGCGTGTGATTGTTTTTCTTTTGACGTTTTGTTTTCTCTATTTTTTTGTTTCTCACAGGTTTGGAATTTCGGTTGAATTCCCAACATGTTCAAGTATATAATGATATATGAAAGTTGATAATTTTGTATCCGATAGACTTAAGAATTATATTTAGTATATCTCTGTTACAACCCGGTCCCTCCAAGTATTTATTCCTGGTTACGTCCTCGCTAACAAAGTAAAAAAACTTTGTTTGGCAAGCTTGTAAGGAAGCTCTTCCAACAAAAGCCAACTTGTGTCGTAGGAAAATTGTCCAAGACGCCCTGTGTGAAAACTGTAAGGTGAGGAATGAGGATGGTTCACATGCTGTTTTCTTTTGTTCTGATGTGCAGGAGGTATGGAAATTAGACCCACAATGGAGCTAGATCTCGGCGTTGGAAGGGAAACCTGTGATGGATATTTTTACACATGCTTTCTCAGAGAACAAAGACACAGCACTACTGGCATTCACAAGGTGGGCTATATGGAACTACGAAAATCAGATTCGGTTCAAGGAAGCTACGTGTCCTAAGAACCAAATCCTCAACTTGGCGAAGGAAAGGAAGGCTAAGTTTCAACACACTTATCCAACCATTTCGAAACTGCTACACAGAAGCACACCAGGTGGAAGGCGCCAGACTTAGGTGGTTTTAAAGTAAACTACGACGGAGCTATTTTCTCAGAGCAAGGAAGAGCTGGAATTGGAGTTGTGATTTGCAACTCAAAAGGAGTTGTTATGGCATCTTTGTTACAGCAAATTCCCCTTCCAGCAATCGTGGCTTAAGTAGAGGCTATAGAGGTGAGGAGAGCAGTTGAATTTGCTTTGGAGCTCGACATCACTACCGCAACTGAAGAAGGAGACTCGGACACCATTTACGAGGAGCTGATCAACTCAAATTTATCTTTAGCTTTACACGGACATTTGATTCAAGATGTAAAACTGTTAAGTCTCTTCTTTTGATTGTATTAGCTTTACCCATATTCGTTGACAAGGAAATAATGTAGCCCATGAGTTGGCTAGATGGGCAATTAATTCACCCAATTTAATTGTCTGAATGAAAAGATGTACCACCGCACATTCTTCATGTTCTTGAGGCTGATTTAGCCTCTTTGATTAATTAAAGGAGCAGGTTTCATTCTCAGGAAAAAAAAAAAAAAAAGTTGAACCATTAATGACCGATAATGCATCACTTATTAAAAAGAAAGAAAAAAAAAAAGTACAGTATTGACCCTTAAAGGAAAAACTGTTTCTCAACATGTCAGATCTAATGGTGAGGATTTGAGTAACCTATAAAAAAGCGTGTAGTACCATCGACGGACGAGAAATGATATATCAACAATATTTTTATAATATTTTTATAATAAATCTTAAATGATAAGTTATTATTTGTTGTTATTGTTAGCACAAAAAAATAATTTTAGTGATAATTTCAAATTTAAACTAATAATAATTAACCACTTGTTATTTGTTGTAAAAATGTTGTAAAAAATATAGACACTCGTGACTCGTGCACTAGGTCCACCCAAATTCTCCAAATCTCTATCACTATCAGCTTTGCTCCGTTGTGCGGTGACAACGCAAACTCTCTCTCTCTCTTTCTCATCTAATGGAAAATGTCAGCTTCTCACACTGAGGAAACCCCATGATGTAAGTTCCATTCGCTCTCTCGTTTGATTGTGTTTGAATGTAAAGTTTTGATTTTGGCTTCTGGGTATCATTTTTTTGATGATTTGAAGTATTTGTTCTTGGTTTTGGATTCTGGGCGTTACTGTTTTGATAATTTGAAGTATTTGTTCTTGGTTTTGGATTCTGGGCGTTACTGTTTTGATAATTTGAAGTATTTTTGAATTTGTTATTGGTTTTGGTTTCTGGGTATCATTGTTTTGATGATTTGAAGTATTTGTTCTGTACTTTCAGCTTTTTTTCTCAACTGGGTGTAATTCAATTTTACTGTTTACGAGCTTATTTATTTTGTATATCTTTCTAGTCTCGTTAATCTGATGATGGTCCAGTTCATTGTCAAATAAATTTTATGCCTTTTCTCGGCATCTTGTGGGCATTGAATAGGTTAATTGCATTATGTGGAATTCAAAAATGATTACTTTGTGTTCAATGATAGCATTTAAAATGTGTCTATACGTTGTTGTGAATGCCTATTTTACATAAGCACATCTTAGGGAAATCGATATCTTGTTTGGAAACAATTTTGGTGATCTGTTGATACAATTTTCTCCCGTGTTTTGCTTTAACTATATGTGAAGTTATCTTCTGTTAATGCATGTAATTGAAGCTTTTCAGTCTGGCTTATTTCTGCAACACTACAGTTTAAATTTGGTCCTGCAGCTAAGTCATGCAAGTCAAACATGATTTCTTTAGTCTGTTTCTTGGTATAAAATAATATTAGGGAAATTGGCCACAATACTAAATGTTCTGTTTGATCTATTTATTCAAAAACTAATTTCTTACTATTTTGAAATTTGAACAGAAAAAACTTTCAAATTTAGGAGGATAATCTTCTTCACGGTTGCAAACATCTTACCCTCTTTCTTGTTTGGGATATGCTTTTTGGACAATAGATGGCAACTCTTCCACCATCACTTGCAATACAGTCCTGCTATTTGAAGTGTGGAATCAGTGATGTTTCTAAATCGTCACCCGCCTGTCATTATATATATAGAAACCACATCAGATATGGCTTTGAAAAAATGGATTTGGAAAGAAGGCTAATTTGTGATGAAGTTTCACAGAATGTGGTGAAATCTTCTTGCCGGCATCTTAATTCAAGAGTGTTTGCTACATCACGAGTTTTGGTTGAGGAAATTGAACAGAAAGTCAGTACAATTACTGAAACTGATAATCGGGAAAAGGCATTAACTTATCTATTTTGGACAGAAGTTGGTGGTCAGGTGAAAGTTTTTGTTAGAAAGACAAGTGTCAAATATGCTGTGAATATTGAAGTTTCATTGTTACAACTACAAAGCAGCAATGATAGACTGATATCAAGTTGGGGCAGTTACAGAGCTGATTCGTCAAGTTTCATACCTCTGGATGTTCAAAGTTCAGTTCCAGATTCTAGAACCTCAACCAGTGCAACCCCATTCATACAGACCTCTGCTGGCAGGTTTGCACTTGAGTTAGAGTTTGAAGCAAAACAAATTCCCTTCTATCTCTCATTTATTTTAAAATTACCATCAGATTCTGGCTCCCGTGGCTCAGAAATTAGAAGTCATAGGAAGACAAAATTTTGTGTGCCAGTTGGTTTTCGTAAAGGTTATCCAGCTCCATTGGGTCTCTCCTTTTCACCTGACGGTTCCATGAACTTTGCAATTTTTTCAAGAAATGTAGAAGGTGTAATTTTATGCTTCTATGATGATGCAAAAGCAGATGAACCTGCTTTAGAGCTTGATCTAGATCCATACATCAATCGATCTGGTGATATCTGGCATGCCTCATTTGAAAGTGCATGGACTTTTGTGAGCTATGGTTATCGGTGCAAAGGGTCTCTACTTCAGAGAAACAATAATAAATTTGATGCAGGGCAAATTATTTTGGATCCATATGCTAAGATTATTGTAAATTCTATTCCTAGTAGTGATGGATCTCAGAAGTATCTTGGACGACTATGCAAGGAACCTGGTTTTGACTGGGGTGATGATACTCATCCTTACTTACCAATGGAAAAACTAGTGGTGTACCGGTTAAATGTGAGGCACTTTACTGAGCACAAATCTAGCCAGCTAGCTACTGATGTAGCTGGGACCTTCATTGGTTTGACAGAGAAGTTGCAGCATTTTAAAGATCTGGGCATGAATGCTGTTTTACTGGAGCCAATTTTCTCGTTTGATGAGAAAAATGGACCATATCTTCCTTGTCATTTCTTTTCACCCATGAATCTGTATGGACCTTCTGGTGGTTCTGTATCTGCTATTAACTCAATGAAGGAGATGGTAAAAAAATTGCATGCCAACGGGATAGAAGTTTTGTTGGAAGTTGTTTTTACTCATACTGCTGTGGCTGGATCACTGCAAGGCATTGATGATATATCCTATTATCATGTGAATGAAGGTGAGGATTTGGAAGCAACAAATTATTTGAATTGTAATTATCCTATTGTGCAACAATTGATTTTGGATAGTCTGCAACATTGGGTGACTGAGTTTCATGTTGATGGATTTTGTTTCATAAATGCTTCATCTTTGTTGAGAGGGTTTCATGGAGAATACTTGTCTCGCCCTCCCTTGGTTGAAGCAATTGCTTTTGATCCACTACTCTCAAAGACCAAAATCATTGCAGATTGCTGGGATCCACATGACATGCTACCAAAGGAAACTCGTTTTCCTCATTGGAAGAGATGGGCAGAAATTGATACAAAATTTTGTAACGATGTGAGAAATTTTTGGAGGGGTGAGGGTCTTCTAAGTGACCTTGCGACACGGCTTTGTGGGAGTGGGGACATCTTTTCAGATGGACGAGGCCCAGCATTCTCTTTCAATTTCATTGCTAGAAATTTTGGATTAACTCTTGTGGACTCAGTCAGCTTCAGTAATGATGCATTAGCTTCACAGTTAAGTTGGAATTGTGGGGAAGAAGGACCTACAGATAACACCACTGTCCTTGAAAGACGGCTTAAACAAATCCGTAATTTTCTCTTTGTCCTGTATATTTCATTGGGTGTTCCTATTCTTAACATGGGAGATGAGTGTGGCCAATCTTGTGGTGGTTCCCCTGCATATAGTGATAGAAAACCTCTTGATTGGAATACTCTAAAAACGGGTTTTAGTATTCAAGCCTCGCAATTCATCTCATTTTTGAGTTTGTTGAGAATGAGGCGAAGTGATCTTCTTCAGAAAAGGAATTTCCCGAAAGGAGAAAATATTGAGTGGCATGGAAGTGACCAGTCTCCTCCTAAATGGGAAGATCCATCCTGCAGATTCCTGGCCATGACATTGAGGGCTGACGAAGTGGAGAGCCCATTGAACTCTGAATCTTCTTCCCATGTAAGGAGGGGTGATTTATTTATTGCTTTCAATGCAGCTGACCATTCAGAGAGTGTTATTCTACCCCAACCCCCAGAAGGGATGTCATGGCGCTGTTTGGTTGACACAGCTCTTCCATTCCCAGGGTTTTTTTCAACCATTGGTGAACCCCTTCCTGAGCAGATGGCAGAATCAGTTGCTTATGAGATGAAGTCTCACAGTTGTGCTCTATTTGAAGCTAGCAGCAGCCCAAAAAGTCACTTGAAAATTTCCCAGACCCACTCTTCCCCTTCCACAATGCAAAGTTAGTAACTGTGAGAGGTTGAACCCCTTTGTTGTATAATAATGTAATAATAAAATTGAAGTGCAGCAGATCATAATGTTCTTTTAGTAGTCAATAGCTGCTGAAAAAACCTGTGTAAATTCATTAATAAGATTATTATTTTTATCTTTACCAAAGGATGTGACAATTATATTAATCCCATTTAGTTTTATGTTAAAGATATAATTTTTTAAGCTGCTTCAAGTGATTATGTCCAGAAATTAAGCATGGAAATGCTTGGGTTAAAGTGCTCTCACCAATGTACACAGTTCCAACACATGTTCACAATCACACATGGTTGTACGTTATGTGGAAAAACCGATTCAGTCAACATTTCAAGGTTTGGTCATGCAAACCTGTACTTTGGAGGCAAAACTTCTATTCTATGCAGCAACAGAGCTTTTCTTTGTTCAATTTCTTTTCCTTTAAAGAATTCTCAGCCAAAAGAATTGAATATTGGTTGCCTATAGGGTATGCTTGGGTTCAGTACACACCAGGCGAACCCATACATATTTTCTCAATAGGCCCAATGAAGGGCAGTGCTCTCACCAATGGGTTTTGTTTTTCATTCCATGTTTTAATTGGTTTTAGTAGAACTGTGTTTAGTTTAGTGTATGAGGATGTGTTCGGTTTTGTGTGATTAAATAAAGCTCAAAGTGCTGAACTAGGTGATGTTTTGTGCTAAAGTGAATGATTGATTTGGCATGAACATAAACTGCATAGTGAATGCCCCTAGATTAGCTGGCAAATGGTTTTGTCAGGTGGATTTAGTTGTCAGTTGGTTTTATTGGTTAGAGGCAAGCTCTTCTTTAGAAAGGTTCCAATAAATGAATAAAAGTGAATTTGAATAGAGAGGATGATTTAGAAAATCTCTTCGCTTGTGCATAATTAATCATTAGGCAATTGAAGCTTATTTATTAGATGAAGCTTGAAAAATGAACTACTACATAAAAACTGCAGATGATGGTTTAGGAGTTTTGATTCATTACGTGCCCCTTGTTAATCATGATACAGTAAGCACTCAAACATAATTTGTTACTAGCATTTGTGTTATAGAGATGGTGTAACATCATGGAACCAGTTCAACTTTTATTATGGGGGAGTTTGGGATAGGCCATTGATTGTCACATCCACTAAACTCTGAACTCTTTAAGAAGTGTAGTAGAAGTGACCACAGCTTTAGTCCTTTAGGCTTATAGCAGAATTACAAATAATGAAGAGATTTACAGCTGAACAATGCTGTTTCTGTTTAACTTTACCACGCCACGCGTCTTACTTAATTAATGTTCAACTGAAATGGTGTCGTTTAAGTCTATTACAGAACTCCTCTCCTAAGAACAGAACACAGAATTTGCTCTGTTTAGAGTACAAAAACAGAGCATTGCAATGCATTAATACATGGACGACAATTTTGACTACTATGTCAAATAACCATAATAACACAATACCATAACTGGCAGATAATACATCATAACTTAAGTAAACAAACTAGAAAATTAAACATAACAAGGAAACTCTTCTCACATGAACCCACTAGACTATACTACATAAAGCTAGCTTTAATTCATTACTAAAATTCACTTTTCTTCAGCTTTGTCTTCTTCTTCTTCATGGATAGGCACAGCTTGAAGAATGAGGCGACCACCTTTTCTATGAGGCACAATACGCAGCACAACACTTGAGCTCAACGGTGCTGGGAAACTACTACTCCTACATTCTTCATCATTCTTCTTTGATGATGAAGATGAAACTTGCTGCTTTTTTTGAGAATTCTTTTCAGTACTAATTTTTTTGTTTTCATGGACAACCGCACCTGTATCATCACCTAAGATTTCTGCGGTAGTGTGGGAATTGTTGTCAATTTTAGTTTGGAAGAAGCTCCAGCCACCCAAGTTTGGCTCACTTGGGGACATGTTTTCACAATGGAGATGTGGAGAATGCAAAGAAGAAGATGGGTGAGTTGAGACTTGAGAGAGAGAGAAACAGAGGCCTGAAATTTATAGTGAAATTTGCTAATCTTTCCTACATTGAGGCTTTGATTGCATAACAATAATAGTCAAATTGCCTCAATCTTCTCAAGATTGGGGGGCTTTGTTTGCATGAACAATAATAGTAATTACCCACTAACTCAATTATTCTTCTTTAGTTTGTTCATTGAATCTTTAACTTGATGTTAGATGATCATGTTATATAAGTTGTGTTCAATTTAATACACAACCTTGTACATGTTACTTTGATTAAAACCGTCATTTCGTTTTTGTTTTTTTGTAGTAGTAAGTTTTATTGGACCTCTCTGGTTGATGCTATGCCTTCTAAAGTTAAAAGAGAGATTCTATTTTCTTGTTTAGTGTCTTCCATTCCAAAAGGAAAGAAAAAAAAAATACTATAGATTATAATTTTTTATAATACCTTTTTCTTGATGTAAAATATTTTCTTGTCTTTGTTGGTCATTACTTAATTTCTATTGCAACTTCCTAAGTTCGATGTTTAACATCCAACTGAAATCAAAGCATGATGTAGCCTTAATTTCAGAACCTCTGAAATTAAGATTATAAAAAAAACAATTCTTGTTACGTTAAATCCTAGTCCTAACGCTGTAGAAACATTTGTGTAAACTATAGTAAGCAGTTCAAAATTCAATTACTTAAAAACATTTTTATTTTAAAATTTAACTGAATGATAGAAATCTTTTATATGGATTCATCTCACATGCATGTCCATCTGAGCTTGAAGGCATCAAAGCACTGTTTTCATAGTTTAGTGATATGCATATTTTCAATCTTGCTTGGACTATCAATTTTCTGGTTACATTCATACAGAAAATCTTTCTTAGATTGAGGTTTTATTGCATAACAATAATAGCAAGTTTTAACTCTCTATTATTGTAACCCATCAACTAAAAGCAATGACCAGCCATTGCTATATATTGCCTCAATTTTCACAAGGTTGGGGCTTTGTTTGCATGAACGACAATAGTAATGAACCACTAACTCAAATATTCGTCTTTAGTTTAGTTCATTGAATCTTAACTTTTGGAAGATCATGTTATATAAGTATTGTTCAATTTAATTCACATCCATGCACTTTTCCTAATTTGCTTGGTGATGGGAGAATTTGATGTCAGTGTAACGATGCAAGAAGCAATATGGTTTTGAGAAGGGTAGCTTTTGTGATTGGAAGACTGTTTAACAGCTAAGAAGATGGTGATAATATTCTTATATGTGGATGTGGTGTATTACTCTTATTTTTTCTTGCATAACAATAATAGCAGGTTTTAACTCTCTATTATTGTAACCCATTAACTAAATCAGCCATAGCTATAAATTGCCTCAATTTCTCAAGATTGGGGCTTTGTTTGCGTGAAAGATAATAGTAATTAACCACTAACTCAATTATTCATCTTTAGTTTGGTTCATTTAATCTCAACTATAAGTCGTGTTCAATTTAAGTAATACAAACTCATGCACTTGTCCTTATTTTGCTTGAAGGAAGAATTTGATTTCAGTTAGAGATGCAAGAAGCAATCATGGTTATTGGTTTTGAGAAGGGTAGCTTTTGTGAATTAATCTTTGGACAACTAGGATAATTTACAGACAGGAAAATACCCTTTCGGCCTCAAGTTATAGGCCTAATTTTTGGTCAACCACTAATAAGTTCAATATTAGATAGACATAAGCGCAGTCAAGAGAGGGGAATTGGGATTGTTTTTATTTTTAATGGGCAAAAGATTAGTCCACTGGATACTTCTTTCATTTCCCCTCCGCCCCCCCCAACACCCCCCCCCCCCCCCCCCCCCCCCCCTTTTTATTTTTGTCATGTTGATATTGCTTGCTTCTTCATATGTGAATACTAGAGAGATAGGCATTGTCTTAGTTGCTGTGGGTGCCACTACAAATTTTAGCATGAGTTGGCAGTGTTCTTATAGCAGTGTAGAAGTAACCACTACTTGAGTTCATTGTATCATGGTACGTTCTTTAACTGCATGAGATTTGCACAGCTGGAAGCTTTAGTGTATTTTTCCAGTCTGGTTGAAGGAAACTTCTATTCAATGAAAAAAGAAGAAAAGGAAAGGAGAAGAAACCTCCAATTTGAAATTGTGCACAAAAACACATAATTTCTTTTATAGATCAACTGTAATATAAGCGCACAAAGGTCCTAATATAAATACAAATGCTACAATAAACCCAGGCACAACATACAAATGTGGCAAGCTGGGATTCCAAAACCGATTAGCAATAAAAGGTACAAAGTATGGCTACCATTTCAAATTTATGGCCAGGTCCAGCAGTGATTCTACTTGGCGTATGGCTCTTTGTTTCTCCTGTTGCTTCAACCTACTCGCAACAGATTCAGGATCAAACGAATCTTGTGCATGCTGTGCTTCAGTTTGTTGATACCGGACCTCTTGTAGCAATGCATTAACCTCTCTGACAAAGTCTACCCTTAAAAGTGTATCATCAGCTTCAAGTGGAGGTTGAAGTGGCCCTTGATGCTGTTGGGGAAAAAGTAAGCTGTTATGAAGTTAAATCAAACACAAATTAATTTGACCAATAGGATATAGTGTTTATATTAGATCTAGTTGTGACATATATCATCTGCTCCAAAGTTGAATGAAGCAATCCCAGACTGGTTAGTTTTATCTTGAACATTAAATGATCTCCCATTAGGAAAATATTCCATTATCTTGGATATAATAGAACCATGCTTTCATTTTACCGCCCAAGAAGGAGAAATGTGAATGTTCCTCTAAAGGAGAAATGAGAATGACCAATATGTCATTCTATACCCTTATAGATTTCTTCGGTACGGCTAAAAGAAAAGGCACCATCATACAGATAAAAAAGAAAAAAAAGAAAAGATCCATGAGTTCTACAAGAAACACGCTAGTTGTGGCTATCATGTAGTTCGATCAAAGCCATAGGAAATATGATTTGTAAATTTGCAGCATACCTTATCAATGTCAAATCCTGCTGGAACAAGAATGCTAAATGGATCCTCTCTAGGAAAGGTGTCAACCATGCGTTTTTTGCATTCCTTCATCCAGCCTTCATCATCAAACCCATCATGCATGTTCAAAAGATCGTTGAGCAGTCTCATGGCAGGAGTAGCCTCCCGTTTCAAAATCTCAGTCTAAAATATTAAGTAAAATTCAAAGCTTATAATTCTAATTTCTCCCAAGTAAGGCAATGAAGAATGGAAACTACAAAATGAAAAGGGCCTAAAGGAGTATCATGGTGCAATATGTGCTAGGCTAGAATAATTATTTAAGGATTCTACCAAAAATCAGCACAATTTCAGACAGGATTCAACAATGATCAGCATTTGGTTTTGAAAGTTAAAACCCATCTGTGTATTGAAACAAATGAATTTAAGCCTGGCACTATTATATGAAAAGTAGTGTATACCTCAACCCTTCTATATAACAGATCAAGACTTCTTATAGCATCCTTTTCTTCCTGGAAAATGAGATAAATATCTAAATCAACACTAGAGAGAGAGATAAAGAGACTGCATTATATTAAGAACAAAGTTTCTCTCCAAACTAGTTTTAGAGAGAAACTCTTCAAACTTCTCATATATTTTTTTTTTGGGTGTGAATTTTGAAAATCTAACCGTTTAATTTCATGTTCTTTATATTCTTAACATGCATATCAAATTTCGCTCAAATCGGATATTATTTACTATTTGATCAATTAACTTATTTTTTATATATAACTTTAGATTACAAAAACTTGAAATTATAACATTTATTTGATGACATAGCAATTGATCTTTAATTTTTTTGAAATTTTGTAAGCATTAAGGATGTAATAAGAACATGCAATCTAATAGTTAGATTTTCAAAATTCACACTTAATATAAATATATATGATGAGTTTGTAGGTTTTCTTTCCAAACTAGTTTGGAGAAAAATTTTGTTCTTATATTAAGTTCTACTGAACTCATACTATTAAGATTTACAAGGAAAAAAAAAAGGGACAAGGCAAAGCCTTAAGCTAAAAAGGACAAATAAGTTCCCAATTCTTGCCTTAAAACAAAAATACAAATTAAGAGGACTTGAGAAAATTTATTTGTTAGACATATGTAGTAAAACCTATGAACAGTCAGCTAACAACCAACTGCTTTACCATTGAGTTGTTGAGGAACATTGAGAAATTAGATATTGATTTAAATTCCCTTTCTCAACCCATGACCAGTATGAGCTTGATTTTCCTTAAGTTACAAGTGTTGTGTTGGATATCAGATTGACATTGAAGGTTCAATGGTCTTTAATTTCTCTATTTGTTTGATACCTTATTCTTTTCTAAGTAAGAGAAGCCTCCTTAAAGAAGACCTTGAACTCTCTTTTTCTCCAAATAATCATAAGTAATATGCGATTTAGAGTAACTTTGGTCATCAGAGTCCTTAATCAACATGGATGCCTTGCTTATAAGAAATAGCTAATCATAGTAACTTCATCACTTTTCCTTCATGAGAAATATTAGTTGAGAATTTGATACTCATAAATTCCAGATTCTAATCTATGATACATATTATTTTCTTCAAACTCATGTAAAAACAAACTTTCTTTTAAATAAAAACAAAAATTGGTTCTATAAGTATTTACAAATCTTTGAGACTTATGAAACTAATGCTGAAAAGCAATAAACACTCCTACACCTATAGAGAAATTAATAAAGGCAGCCATCAAGTTTGAACATTACAATAATCAGTGATTGCAAACATTTACATTGGCACACTAAAAAATGTTTGCAAAACATTACACTACAACAACATTGCATAAAAAGAAAAGATGCCACACAAAATTTAGAGACAACAAAAGACAAACTTACGTCACGTCTAGCAAGATCAAGGCGATTCCATATGACCATTAGAACAAGTTCATTGAGTTCTCCTTTTTCAGCAGCTTTCTCAATTTCCTGCATACAAGAAAGTTAATCAATAGTCACAAAATCCTACATGAATAGTTTGACTCAGCTTCCCACTTATGGAAAATGCTACAAGCTACAAAGGATGTATGACTATGTAAAGCAACGAAATGAGATGTCCTTAGATATAAGACATAAATATTTCCTTCATAAAGAAAACAAAAGCAGCCAAAAAAGGAAAAAGGAAAGGGCTTTTACTTTTCAGAAGGACTTCTATCGACCCGTGTGTATGCAGAAAGCACTCTTTAGAAATGAACACATTCTCATAATTTTAAAGTCTTAATCTCTTGACAGATTAAGCCATTTGTGAGGCTTGAATACTGTAATTTATGATTACCTCTTCAACTTCTTCAGCAGCTCTGATCAAGCTTGAAACCAATCTCCGTGCTTTTCTGACATCTTCTTCCGGATACCCTTTCAAGCGTGTACCAATTTCACGATACTCTTCAATCTTTCTTTCCTCTTCTTCTTCTTCCTGTTGACGTCTTCGATGAAGCTCCTTTGTCTTTTCCCGTTGCCGTGCTTGCCATTCCTAACCTAGAGTAGGTTAATGCAACTTTCCAAATAGTGCATATCTTAGAGGTTACATGAGTTCAACATAATAAGAATGTGGGTTTTACATTTAGGCAACATATTGTTATATACAGAATGCACACGATGCCCCAAAACCCATCAATCAGGACCAGTTATCCATTCAATTGAGGGAGTGATCATAATCTGAACAAAATATTTCAAGAATAAGAAAATTATAACATTGGATTAAGCTATATATATGAAAGTAATAAAGCGGGAAACAGTAATGCTATAAATCAAATTTAATTCTGGAGGACATGGACAATGCAATATAATTCAAAATCAATTTTTCTTAACTGGTAACAGGCAACTGTGAAAAGAGGTTTGTCTTTTAACTTGCATATCAATTGTAATTTCACAAACAATAAACTCAGATTGCTCAATTTGAAAGCTATGAAGGCATTCCATTAAAGCTGTTATAGAAAAGCACTTCAAATTGACTGAGATTGAGTCAAGCCTAACTTCTTAAGCTATTCTAATATTTTTCATAGTAATAGAGGCTCAAGTGTAACATGACCCTGCATGATGTAATTTTGCACACATAAATCTCAAATATGTGATCACTGTCAAAACATACCAAACCATTTATTGGTGTGGTGCCAAATGATTCCAACACACTCTTTTACAGTATTTAATTTGTATTAAAAATTCCAAAACACTCTAGTCAGGACTAAGTGTAGCAGAATCAGTGGGCCTTTAGTTATCAGCTTGAAAATAAATCAATAAGACGCACTCTATACCTATACACACACACACACACACGCACACACACACATACATACAAATTAATGATTTAGTGGCATATATGGCAAATCTACCATTGACCCATCTCAGGAAATCAATAAATTTGAATACCCAATAATAAAAAACGAACAATCATCCAGTCAATATAGCAAAACAAGAAAAATAAGAGACACCCATTTAAGAAAAGGTGCAAAGAATGCCATAGCTGATACATATCAACAACTACATACATACATACATCATCATAATACTCCTTTGGAAGCCCATCTATAAGCGGCTCATCCTTGTTCATACACCGCCTCAGAACTGGTTATCAAATCCCAACCAAAGAACCCAAAAAACGAAAACAAAAGCTTTAAAATTAGCAAAGACAAAAACTTTTGAAAGTGCAAATGGTGTTTGTGGCGGTGGGGACTAACCTGAGAAGTGTGAGTGCTTGGGCTTGAAGGGAGAAGGGTGAGGAATTATTGGAAGCCTTGCGAGGGCAACAGAGAAAGTTGGTAATGGCGGGGGAGCGAAGCATGTTAGTGCTAACACATTTGCCTCCATTTTCTGTTGAGATATCTAGAGAGAGCTCAGTGGGTCAGGGATGTTAATAATGGAGAATGTAGTTTAGGCATGTACTTGGCCCAAGACTTTCATCACACAGAATAGGCCCAAGCACTTTGGCATGTACTTGGCCCAAGGTTAAAATAGAGTCAGTATATTCACATTTTAATCAAAAAAGTAATATGTCACTTTCTAATTGCAACAACATTATTTTTATTATGCAATTATCACAACAAAACATGACAATAGCTGTAAAAATTAAAGAAGTGTTGTATCCTTAAACTTATATTGTATTAGTAGTAGGTAAAAAGAATAGAGTCCTGTTTTAATTTTAAAGAAGTGTTATATTCACAATATTTTCATAAGTTTTCGCAATAAATTCTAAGTAGCAAGTTGTTATTGGTTTTAATATGAACATATCACTAAAATTACTTTCTTACCCACCAGTCCCAGTAAATAACAATCTCACTTGAAATTTATTGTGAAAGTGTTGTGGATATAACATTTCTCTTAATTTTATTGTTGGATGTTTGATATATGACTCAAGATTATCATCTTTCATCATTTCCATGAAATGAATTTGTAGAATAAATTGAAAATTTACATTTAAAAAAATTATATATGATATATATTTAAGTATGTATTAAGAAATAAAAAGTCAAATTAGACAATTTTTAGAAAGAAAAAAATATGCATAATTTAAATAAAATTTGTTTAGAGAAGATAAGCAACGGGTCAGGTTTGGGATTTTCCTAATTAAAAAAAAAAAATCCTTTAAATATTTCACGTACCAAAACCTGTTAAAATTTCCGAATTTCATCACAAATATATCCTATTTCTTTACCTATAATATAAAGAGTGAAATCAAGCATCCAATTTGTTGAGCACCGTAGCTAATTACCATGCTGTCCTTGGACTTTGAGAGTTTTGTGATAGCTGAATCAAGTAGATGTGTGTTTATTAGCAAGTAGCTGATTTTCGTTTAGGCATAAAATTTAAATAAATATATTTGAGATCGATCTCGCAGTAAAATTTGACTTCTATGTATGTTTCTATTTCTGGGTCTATTTCCTTTCTATGTTTTACGCAGTACTATGAAGAAAAATTTTTGTTTATAGAATTATAGCAACCATTTTGTTAATTTTTTTTTTTTTTTGGTAGAAAAATAAAACATTGTTTACTGTTTTTAAGGTTAATGGGAAGTCTTGAGTCGTTATTCGTTAATATCAATAGCGTTGCTTCCGTTAGTAAATAGGAAAAATAGAGAGAGAAGCACACATGGCTAATTATCATTTGTGAAGCATGAAATGGAGCATAGCGAATGGTTTGGAGGATTTTCATTCCTCTTTATATAATAATAATAATAATAATAATAATAACTAGTCACTAATCCGTGCGATACACGGGAACGCTACCAATTTTTAAAAATTAGAATATATAAAAATTATATCCATAATAAAAACATAAAAAAATAAATAAACATGAAGAAAAGCATGTAGAATCGTAGATAAGAAGGGGTCACCATGTCATAGTCCATAGAATAAGAAGGCTTATGCACCCTATAAGCATTTCCTCAGCTGCTTATAACCATCTTAATATCCTTTGCTTTATAAAAAAACTTTGAAGTAAAGCTATATCCTCTGATAACTAAATATAAAAGTTTAATTCCTCTCTATTTCAATTTAAAACCAAACTGTGCATAAAAGCAGAAAATTTTCCTTTATTCCAATATGTCTATAGTACCAAAATCACAAATTCATTAAAACCAAACTATGCATAGAAAATCTTAGAGATTGAAAGACAACTTTAAATTGTTTTTTGTATCTTTTTCCTTTATTGTTTCGCAGTAGTCCCTGAATATGTCCTTTTGTTTTCCTTGAGTACAGATGTTGGTGTGAGTTGCACATTGCTTTGAACATCAACTTTTTGAAATTTTGTACAATCACCACCTTGTTCAGTTGAAAAGTTGATGCTACATTCATTTGATGTATCACTGATGTAAGCTTAGCAATAAAACAGGTTGAGGAATGTATTAGAACATATACATCTTAAATATCATATTTGTAATTTTGTTATATTAAAGAATACGTACTTCTGTCATTTTATCAAGCTGAACTGCTTTGTCAGTTCCTTCAAAAGATTCAAAAACTTTCTTGACGGTGTAGAATTCCCATCCATACTTGAGATTATAGTCATTTAGTTGTATTTGGAAAACAAATTGTTTTCCTTTCAGATTTTCTATTTGCACAGGAAGGACAACTTCTTCTGGCACCTAACAAAAGTAACATTTTTCAAATTGTATACTCAAGTAAAGTTTAGTAAATATTAAATACTAATTTTATCTTCCATATTCTTACCTCTAAACATTTGTTCAAAAGGTCCTTCGCTGATATGTTGAGTAATTTTTCTGCTTCTAAATCAAATAAAATGAATATGGCCATTCCTGAGCTATCTTCAACCTTTAATTGAATTCTATACCTGATAAGAGAAATGACATATATAATGTTAATATCATATTAGTTATTGTGTATTTTAATATAAAAAGTAAACATTTTCATTTTGTGTACCTTGGGATTGGGAAGCATGCCTTTTTGTTGAAATTGTCACACCATAAAAATTCATTTCTTGACTTTACCTTTTTCGACATACTTTGCAAGAGATAAAGTACCAACCAGAATTATCTATCTCAATGTTAATAATCTTTTCTTGATAGGTAAAGATAGTTTCCTAGAAATTGAATTTAATATCAATCAATTCATAATTTTATAATTAAATTTTGTAAAAGCAGGTCTATGGTACATAAAGCAATGTTAAGGACACAATCTTATTGTTCAAGGTTTTTTTTTTCTTACCTCATTATCAGAGTCCCACATAATTTTTGTTATTTCACTTATGGTTCTTCTGTTGATGTTCATCTCTTCTTGAATTGTCACTTGTGGTTTGAATTGCTTTGGCATTTGTACTATTGGTTGATTATTTTCCACCAGCCTGTTATATTACATAAAGATATTAGACATAGTATTGTAGAGATTGTAAATACATTAAAAATGTGAATCATGTAAAAAAAGTAACAAATTATACTCTTCTGCAATGCACGGGATTCATTAGAAAAAAAAAGTACAATTATCTATATATAAACTTATATCTGTGGTAAAAAGGCCATTCCATTCTAGCCCATTAGCTACCTAAAAAGAGAAAGTACCCACTCCAAGTGGATTACCAGCTAGGCAGTTACTTCAAACCATCCCACTTGAGCTCAGAGAAGTTTAGAAGAAAATTGTCTTATAAGTTAAAGCCATCTGTCATCTACTCAATTATAAATTTTCAAGCTCTGTTTATGTACCATGAGTGGACCCTCCTATCACATGTAATTGTTGGACACTTCTTAAGCAAGGAGGCTATAGACAATGCATACAAAATACAAAACCAAGCAAAACCGATCATAAAAAAGTGAAAAAATTATTACACAGAAAGACTATTATGTGGATGGCCTACTCATATGTCTCATAAGTCCCTACTTCATTGACTTCCACACTACACTAACATTTTTTAAAATCATTGAATCAAATAAAGTGTTATATCTTCCAGAGTAACAGGGGAACCTTTCATTTCTACACGAGCAATAAATTTGAAGGAAGCTGTAATATCAGTCTATAATAGAAGTGGCACATTGCCTCATAATCATCATCTATTACATAGTATGCATACTGAGAACTCCTTCCTTTATAACTACTGCATAACCTGCATTCCATTGTTTGTCTAATACCCACAGTACGTTGACTACTTGTTGTTGGATACATTATCAGAAAATTTTAAAGTGTGGATCAAGCACTTCAACCAGCTTTACTTTTTAGTTTTTAGGAAAAAAAAATAAAGAAGAAGAAATAATTAGTAAAAATTATGATATGTACAGAAAAGTAGGTGAAGCTTTTTGGCCAATCTTCTTGTGATATGGTCCACCTTTGGAAGGCAGAGAAGTACCACATTGGCTGTAAAGGCCATTGAATTGGACGCTGGAGTTGTAATTGTTAAAGATAGTGCTTAGGCTGGTGCTCATGTCAGTGGAATTTTCATTCCTTCTCTCTTTGTTTTGGGATTGGAGAAGTTCAAAGCAAGTGTAAATTTGATGAACATAGATGCAAAATGAGCAGTACAAATAACATATGAATCCAATAGGAACTACAATCAGAAATGAAGTCCTACTTGTTGTGAAAATGATTTATCCTCTGAATATTTAGATTCAAGACTTAGCTTGTTAGATAAACCCCTAAACCCTTTCATTTACAAAAGTAAAGCAAGCTGAAGAGTAAAAATTAAATTTAAAGAATAAGTTTGAGAAGTACATGCAGTTTTTGGATTTTATATAGCAAATACTTCTGGTATAATACTTCAAAATCCAAATAGAGCCATGGTATTGCATATATAGTTTAGATTAAACTTAAATAAACCAATAATGATATAAAAAAGACTCCCACAGATACACATAGTCTACTCCAACCCTGCCCCAAACAAAAAACCTACAGGGCATTCAATAATCAAATAGAAAATAACAAACTAAATCTGAGTTTCCAGCCAGTTATACAACTTCTTAATTGGATGCTTACATAATAATTCAGCCAATATGTTTAAAACAGGGCATTCCCAGCACAATTAGAAACCTAAAATAAACTTAAAAGCTCAAGTAACCAACACCCAATCGTGCATAAATTACAATAAGAATTCAGAGATTGGCAGCCATACATGAACCCAAATAAGAATTCACAAAATTAAATCCAAAATAAACTGAATAGAAAATCAGAATTATAAAGAGAGCAATAAAAATTCAGAATTATAAAGAGATGCTAATGTCAAATTGGTGAACGAATCATAAGCAGATTGTATACACAAACATCTAATGCCTTCTAATGGCAATATCTACATTTAAGCTAGTCAAGCACAAAGTGCAAAGACACTTAGTTGAAGGAACCAAAGGCTTGACAAGAAATATTTGGCAAACACATCATGGGGCAGCATTGAAGTTTTATAGGTCAAACCTCATACTCAACTACTTTAAATTTCAAATTGACAAATAATAATAAAAATTTCCAACCAAATTCAAAATTATAAAATCTACACAGAAATTATAATCAACATTAACATTCAAACTCTCTCATGTTCCTTCAATCAAATAATAAAAAACAGAATATTGATTTAAAACAGCAACCATATATTTGCTGTGTGTTTAGAAGAGAGCATACCCAAACAACCTTCAAGGATCCTTTGTTGTTTCTTGAAATAATCAGCTACCCAGTTTCCTTTTCCTACAATTAAATGCATAAGATGAATGAATGCATTAAAAATCATCAAATTTTGATTTTTTTACTTTCCAATAGAGCTTAACATCAACTATGTCAAAGAATAATAAATTGTTCAATGATATTAAAACTCCAAGCATAAAAGCATAAAATTTTCCTTTGTTTTAATGTCTTTAGTACCAACTTTCATGACTGCCCTGCCTTGTCCTTCAAGTCTATTGCTCCAAAAGATGAAACTTTGTCAATTGTATAAGGACCTGTCCATCTTGATCTTAACTTACCTGGGAAGAGTTTTAGTCGTGAATTGAAGAGTAAAACCTGCTGTCCTGGAGCAAACTCACGCCTAAGAATTTGTTTGTCATGCCACTTCTTTGTCCGTTCTTTGTAGATCTTTGCATTTTCATAAGCATCATTCCGGAACTCATCCATCTCATTCAATTGAAGAAGCCGCTTTTCCCCTGCTGCCTTCAAATCAAAATTGAACTTCTTTACAGCCTAATAAGCTTTATGCTCCAACTCAACAGGGAGATGACATGCTTTTTCAAACACTAATCGATAAGGAGACATCCCGATAGGTGTTTTAAAAGCTGTACGGTATGCCCACAGAGCATCATCAAGCTTCTTTGCCCAATCCTTTCTATTGGTGTTGACCGTCTTCTCAAGGATATTCTTGATTTCTCGATTTGAAATTTCGGCTTGGCCATTAGTTTGAGGATGGTAGGCAAGTGCTATCTTGTGCTTCACACCATACTTAGAAAGAAGGTTGTCGAAAAACTTGTTGCAAAAGTGGGTCCCTTCATCACTAATAATAGCTCGTGGAGTGCCAAATCTTGTGAATATGTTCTTATGCAGAAATTTGAGCACTACCTTTGCATCGTTTGTTGTTGTAGCAATTGCCTCCACCCATTTTGACATATAATCAACTGCCAACAAGATATAAACAAAGCCAAAAGAAGGAGGAAAAGGACCCATAAAATAAATTCCCCAAACATCA